>JASDQU010752044.1:0-11712 GCA_032191745.1 Picea mariana
TCTCTAGGGAGGAAGGTCGTTTCTCCAGAAAATAATTGAGGATTTGATGATTTATCTTAACTTGGAAGCGTTTCCTTAGGAGATAAGGGTGCAAGAGATCCACTGCATGCATAATATCCAACATTTACATTTCATATATTGATTGGCCCAAATGGTGTTCTAACAATTGTTTGTTGGTAAATTCCAAAGGTTTTCCTTTTTGCATAAGGACAGCTCCTATTCCTCTGCCTGAGGCATCACATTCTAGGACAAAGGTTTTTTCCAAATTAGGAAGGGTCAAGACTAGAGTAGTACACATAGATGAGTAGTAGTATCTATCTAGACCCATGAAGGATCTGACTTCTGTCACATTTTTAGGTGTTGTCCACCCTTTAATAGCTTCAATCTTTTCAGGGTCCATTGTTATCCCTTCTTCAGATATGATATGCCCCAAATAGTGAGTTCAGTTATGATAAAATGAACACTTTATCCATTTGGCATAGAACTAGTGCTCTCTTAAGCCTTGTAACACCATCCTCAAGTGATGATCATGATCTTCTTCTGAATTGGAATATACAAGGATGTCATCTAAAAAGACAATGACAAACTTGTCTAAGTATTCCTAGAAAACACCATTCATTAAGCACTTGAAAATAGTTGGTGCATTTGATAACCCAAATGGCACCACTGTGAACTCATAATGACCATATCTTGTTCTGAAGGTGGTCTTGTTGATGTATTAATATCTTATTCTTACCTGATGATAACAAGATCTAAGATAAATCTTTGAAAATATCCTTGCATCCTTTAATTGATCAAAGAGATAATCAATCCTTGGCAAATGATACTTGTTCTTTATATTTAATTTGTTTAATTGTTTGAAGTCAATGCATAATCTCAATGTCCCATCTTTCTTCTTCACAAATAATACTGGGGAAACCCAAGTTGACACACTTGGGCGTATATACCCCTTCTTCAAAAGTTCTTCATGCTGCATTCGTAGTTCCTTCAACTCTGGTGTACTCATCCGGTAGGGAGTCTTTGATATTGGAGCTACTCTAGGAATCGAATTTATAGAGAAATCAATATTTGTCTTTGGGGGTAGTATTGGTATCTCCTTAAACACATCCTCAAAATCTTTCAGGACTGAGTGATCCTCCATATTTGGCACCTTATCCTTAGGTGCTTCCTCCATATGGGCTACAAATATTTGGTATCCCTTCTTGCTACACTTCTTTAGCTGCATTGTTGAGATCTCTCAGACAGTAACTGCCCTAGGAATTCCTTGGACTGTTCTTGGGTTCCCTTCCTCATTCAAGCAAGTAAATTCCTTGTTATGATAGTCTAATACAACATGGTGTTAGTATAACCAATCCATACCAATTAGACAGTCATATGAACCCAAGAGAAGGATGTTCAAATCTTCCTTGGTACTTAGCTCATTCATGTCCATTGGACATGATTTAACCAACTCAACAACCTTTCTCTTGGCTCTTGCAGCCAGCTACACCAACCAAGATTTCCCATGCTTGCTTGTTGGAAAATGCAATCTTTCCACTACGTTGGGATCTATAAAGCTATAACTAGTCCCTGAATCTATTAAAATAGCAAAGGCATGGTTATTGATCATACCTTATACTTCAATCATGTGTGATTTAAATTCTTCTTGCTTGTTGTCTAGGGCTGCATAGATCCTTGGTATATTTCTTCCCATGTATTCCACTATTTCAAGTTGTTGTAGATTGTGGAAAACTCTCACTTTGTCACTTTTGTGAGTACAATATCTATACTTATGGTCTCCTTTACAACCCCAACATTGACTGGGTGTCTTCCTTGGCCTTTTCCCACCTACCTCAGCCATTTTTTTCTCTCTAAAAGATGGTTGTACTTGAGAACTATTTTTGAAGAAGGGTGGCTTGTTCCCCTTCTGCCTTTGTTCCCTCTTAAAGTTCTTCTTGTCCTCCCAAGACTTATGGAAAGTAGTCTTTCCTTTTTGTTGATCATATAAGCACTTAGCCCTCCATATGGTTTCCTCCAAGGTTTTAGGATCATCATACTGAATCTTATCACTATTGAAGGATGACATCCCACTCAAATATATATGGATCTTAATTGTCTCACCCTTGATGAAGGAGACATACTTCAATAGTTCTAAAAATATCCTTTCATACTCATCAATGGTCATGCTTCCTAGTTTGATTTCAAAGAACGCTTTCAATTTTTTGTCATAATACCTCTTGGTTAAGTATTTCTTCTCAAAACGCTTCCTGAATTCCATCAAGGTCACATTCTTCTCCCTAGTCTGCTCCACTTGCACAAGCTGATCCCACCACATGGATTCCTTTCCTTTCATTTGATAAATAACAATTATTCCTTCTACATGAGAAGAATAGTTATGAAATTAGATATTTTCTCATACATAGCATCCATGTCTCGACATATTCATCCTTCCTTTGTTCACCATCAATAGAAGGAGGCTTTATTATGTTCATTTCTCCTTTCAATTCATCCACCCCATACCTCTTATGATTTCTGATAGGGGATGGACTTGAGCTACTATGTTCTCTCCTTTTGGATTTTCTTTGATAGTGATGGTGATGTCTACTATCACTCCTGGATCTTCCTCTTTGCAAATTTCTAATGGCCTCTACCATATTTATGTTATCATTGTTTTATTCTCCATGTCCATTGGAGTTTGCTCCTTCCATACCCAATTGGAAATTCATCCCTCTGATTTCATATTCTTGACTGTAATCCTCTTGTGCATAATCCATCTCTCTACACTTTGTGATAACTCTGTTCCGTTCGGAGAGATATAATTCTGCAAAAATGTGTAGCCGACAAAACATTGTCAGGCAAACTATTCTCAATAATTTCATGAAAACACGAACCATTCTGATTCATTAATATATCCAAATTCTTTTCTGTTGATTTCCTGAGAAATTGAATCTTCAAATTCAATTTTTGGGTGAACATTTATATTCTATTGTTCAAGGCCTTTCCAATTCCTGCTTCCATGCTCAATTTTGAGTTTTGAGAAGGTTATGGATACTTGAACAAATGTCTTTTCGAGGATGCAATCCCTATACATGGATTCTCCCATATCAGATTTGAATTGGTTCTTGGATCCATGTTGGATCCTCTCTTCAGGTTTAGAAGACTTATTTTATTCTTTAGGTGCAGGTCCGTAAAAACAAGAACCTCACAGGCTTCTTTTTAAGCCCTTTTTTGATTCTTACAAACAATTTTCAGGCATTTATCTCCTTTTCTTTGGCCCCCAATATCATGTGACCAAAGGTTGTGACCTAGAGCTAACATATAGGCACTTATCCGGAGCCTTGGGACTTCGAGGCTCTAGAGCTTCGGAGGTTCTCTCAACTCCAAACTTCCAATCCCCCGAAGCACTGAATTGGAAAGCTCGCGAAGGATGATGGATCAATGGTCCATGGCTTCCCATCATCCAACGACTGAGATCCATTAAGGGACTCCATGCTTCGAGAGTTTCAGACTGTCCACACTCTCAATCCTTCTAGAGTGTCAAGTCTTTGGACTTTAGGATCTATTTCCATGTATCCTCTCTCGATCAATGACTAGAATTTTCTCCGTAGCTCTGGCTTTAGGGCTTCCAGAGGACCTCTCCACATATCTCCTAGAGTGTCAAATTACAAAAGATCCTATCTTTCCTCCATGTATCATCTCCCGATCAACGGTCGATATTAACTCTGGCCTTTGGGAGTTCTCGACTCAAAGAAACCTACAACTCAATTCCTAAAGAGTACCAAGTCTCTGGACCATGAGATCTACTATCGCGTGTTCTCTCTCAATCAATGTTGAGGATTTACTTCACTCTTCAGAGCTTTCGAGGTTTCACCTTCCTCACACTTCATTCCTTTTGAACTCTGAATTGGTGAAATCACGAGGTCTACTTAGTATTGCACACTCGGGGTGCTATGTGTCAGAAACACAGGGTGACACGTGGCCTCACCATCGAGTGACACGTGTTATGTCATAATTAGCACCTAAGGCCTATAAAAGGTACAAAATAAAGTGACACATGGCGGGAATAGAATAATTCCACATCACCCTAGGTGACATCATCATGCCATGTCACATTGGAGCTCTGGAACTTTGACACTTCAGAACTTCAACAATTTCTTCTCATCTGCACATTTTCAAAACTGTCGAACTGTCGACTATCGAAAAATTGCTTCTTGTAGTTTTAGGACTTCAATGATTTATTCTCATTTGTGTTTTTTCAAAAATCTTGAATTGTCGACTGCCAAACAATTTCTTCCCATATCTTTGGGGCTTCGGTGATTTATTCTCATCAACATTTTTTAAAAACTCCCAAACTCCTGATTTTCGAACAATTGCTTCCCATAGATTTGAGGCTTCAACGATTTCTTCTCATCAACATTTTTTCAAAACTGTCGAACTTTCGATTGCCGAACAATCTCCAAGGGATTTACTCTAACATCGAACCACCGAAACACTTGGAAAATCCAATTATCGACCTTCTCCCAAATGATCTATGACTAAGAATCACTGCAGGACTTCATAGTTTCTAGGATTTAGGGCTCCGAGAATTTAGAGGATTTCCTTGCTGAAACACCACACAACCCTCGAATTGTTAAAAATACGAATATGATGATCTGCTGACATGTGTCGTCAAACATGAATGATACATATTAACTCCAGAGTTCAGGACTTCAGAGGATTTCCCTGCAGAAACACCGCACAACCCCCAGACTGTCGAAACTATGAACATTGCTTAATATGTAGACACATGTCCCTGGAAATGGACGGTCTAAATTGGTTTTGGACTTTGGGACTTCAGGGATCTAGGGATTTGAAGCTCCGATCTTTGACAGTTTTCTCTGCTATAGTTTTAAAATGGCTGGAGGGGAGAATTCTGAAGAACTTATGTGCTTAACCTTCGTGCACCTTCTTTGGATCCGATGGTTGTGAGGGGTCTATCTCTTCCCGAATAAATCCAACGGTCCAAATTTAAAATTTGTGGTTCCAAACCCACAGTTACTGCTATCTCCTTTCTCTGATAACTTTATCGAACTATCATACCTTGTGAGCTTTCCAATAGCAACCAAGATCTCTCTCAACTCCCCTCTGGTACTCTATACATCAAATCCATGTGGAATTTTGACTCCAAATTCCACATCTGTAGCCCATCCAGGTTCAATATTGAAACCATGGGCTATGATACCAATTTGTAGCATCCCTCGACAACCCAAGCCAAGGAAAGAAACACTAATTCTTCTTTGTTCAAGATCTGATACCAATTTGTAACACCCCCAACCTTTTGCTGGGCAATGTCATATAAGATGAGTACAAAACAAAACTTCTCACTCTGTTCTAATAACCAAAATTGTCCATAGCCATGTATAAACTTGTTGGGCTGTGGAAGACAGAGCTCTTTGTGGAACATCATACATATAAACTTAAAAAACCAATATGAATTCTACTAAAACAAAAATTAAATGCGGAAATCACAGTAAAACATACATGCAGAAACACATGCAATTCTTATAAATATAAATACATGTACATGATATATAGCATACAAATTAAAATAGAAATGGTACTTAGCTTTTTATGATTAGACCACCAACTGCGTGCAGACCTTCCACGAACCTCCCAGCCTTAGACCATGCTTCTTATCACTTTCAGTAGTGGGTCACCCATGAGATGGCACTAAACTCCACCTAGGGTAAAGGGAATCCTAGGCTAGGATGAAACTATAGAAAGATGCACAATGCAATAGGAAGGATTCCCTCCTAGGATCCTACTTATTCCCACCTCTCACAGACTCTCATTCCCCACATACATGTCCCACCCTGGGAATATACCCCTTCATTGTTCCACAGTCTATCGATTGCTCCATTTCCCTTCCATGGCTTCAACAATAGGCCGTATCAAGAATTCTCAGACCTCTGTAGTTGTTGTTGGACTCCCTCCAGGAGAAATCACTTCCCCAACAATCTCTCTCACTTGGAGAGATTTTCTCACAAGCTTGACAACCTACTTGTTTAATCTAGGGGCCTGACAACCCGCCTCGTCAAAACAACAGGCCTGCTAAGTTAGTTTCTTTGTCCTGCTCCTAAGTCAAACGGGTAACCACAATAGAAAAATAGGGCATGGGCTCTAATAATGACAAAAAGTCACACTAGTACAAAGAAAATATGGCTCAGGGACTACACAGTCATTCTGTGCCTCACAGGAAAATGGGTTATCTTCATAGGTTTGCAGGTTTTAGAGGTTGCAAAGGTCAATGATGGAGGAAATGGCTAGTTGCGTGAATGCTCAGTCTGAGTGCACGAGTGAGTAGGGAGCATGGAAAGAATGTCTAACCAACCCACACAATGACATATTTCCCCCTATAAAACTGCATGCACCTAGGTTGACACATGGCTCTCTTGGGAGCTCATCCCTCTCAACTTGGAGTTCATTCTTTTCCCAAAGGAACATAGGATAACAAGGTTTATTTTCTAAACTTTACTATTTTAGGAAAATACATTATAATATTCCCTCGGGGTTAATCCCTCAATCTTATCCCTTTTTCCTATCCTCTTAGCTCCATCCCCTTCCCTACCCAGTGGAGATTATTTCCCCATAACTCTTTCTTCGTTGTTGGTCTACACACAATGATGTAATTATATTAATGATGTGAGTATTTACATATACACAATCAACCTCTCTAGCCTTCAACATCTAGGCTCTCTACCCTAATAAACACATAAGACTCCCAAATTATAAACACTTGGCTCAACAGCCTATAAACATCATTACAATTCAGCAGGGGCTCAACCTTGGGGTATTACAATATTTCTTGGGTAGAATCAAATTCCTGAGAATATTTGTCCCAAATTTTCCTGAGATGGATAGGCCTATCACCAACATGTTAAAGAAAAATCATGAACTGAAGTGGAATCCTGAGGCTAGAGAATATTTTCAAATAATCAAAGAGGCATTGGGAGAATCCCCATTTTTAGTTAGCGTGAATTATGATAAGAACTTTTTTATTTTTTTTATTTTTCTTCAGGACATACTATAATTATTTTCTTGTTGCAGAAAAATGATGAAAATCAGGAAAAACCTATAGGATTCTTCAACAAATCTTTGAGGAATGTAGAATTGAAATATAGTAATCTTTAGAAACAATCATATGACCTGGTTAAGTCATTAAAATCTTTCAGAGATTATATATTGCACTCCAAAAAAAATTATTATGTACCTAACATTGTTATTAAATAAATTCCCACATGACCTGATAATGAGGGTAGTAGAGGAAAAATAATTTCCAAGATGTAGGAGTATTATTTGGATATAAATCTCACCAAGTGGGTAAAGGGTCAAGGCCTATCCAAACTCATGGGTGAGTCAAACTGCAATGCCATTTAATTAAATTCTCTAACAACAAATACCTTGAAAGTAGAGTAAGGAGAGGATGAAACAAAAGAACCATGTTCTGAGGTAATCCCTAAGTTTGATGAATATTATTGGTATAAAGATGTGATTTTTTCCCTTCAGAATCTAATTTTATCACCATCATGGGACAAAGCTAAGGCTAGGTCTATCAAGCTCAAAGCTATGAAGTACTGTATTTTGGAATAAATTTTTTTCTAGAAGGACTCAATAGGCATATTGTTGAATTTCCTTACTAAAGAAGAAACATAGGAGGTTATTAATGAATTTCATAAAGGGATATGTGGGGGCCATCATGCATGGAGAGCCACTGCATACAAAATCCTCAGAGTTGGCTATTATTGGCCCTCGTTATTTTCTAATGTGAACTACATGGTTAGGGCCTGTGTAGAGTGTCATACGTTTGTAGGGAAGTAGAAATTGAAACCTCTCCCACTTAGACCTATCAAAGAAGAAGTACCCTTACAAAAATGGGGAGTAGAATTCATTGGTTAAATCAACCCAAATTCAAGTGGGCAACACAAATAGATCATGATAGTCACAGATTATTTCACCAAGTGGGTGGAGGAAATCCTCACCAGGGAAACAACTGATTCAGTCATCATCAAGTTCCTTGAGGATAAAATTTAATCAAGGTTTCGATGCCCTAGGAAGATAATAACTAATAAGGCCCAAGCATTTAATCTACCAAGATGATGAAATTTTGTCAAAACTACAACATATAGCTGGGACATTCCACAATTTATTATCCACATAGATTTAGCTTGGTTGATTCATTCAATAAGAACCTCATTAAGATCATCATGAAGATGTTGTTCCGAAAAAAGAAAGCTTGGGATTCCCACCTAAAATATGCAATCTGGTCATATAGAGTAATCATCAAAAGGTCCATTGGTACTTCTCCATTTCAAATGGTACATGGGATGGAAGCTATTTTTCCCATATAGCTCAGTCTTCCTGTGATGAAATTTCTTCAAGATGAAGAGGCAGAGTCATCTGATATGCAAAGAAGAATCAATCAACTAATTGAAGTCTAGGAGGTAAGATATTAGGTACAACTGAGGTCTCAATCTCATGAGGAAATAATGAAATAAATCTTTGACACGAGGTCCAAGGAGAGAAGCTTTATGACAGGAGATCTAGTTGTAAAGTGGGATGCCAAAATATAAGCAAAGGGAAATCATGGAAAATTTGACAAACTTTGGCTTGGACCTTTCCATATAGTTGTATCACAAGATAATAACACATATGAGCTAGCACAATTGGATGGATAATTTTTTTAGGCTCTCATAAATGGGAAGTTCCTTAAACATTTCCTATAATATTGAATGCTATGAATTCTCTTATCCTGTACATAAATAAATATTTTTACATTCTTGTTATGTGTTTTTTAATTTTACTTCATTCCATATTTTACACAAGAAAGAATTTAGGGTTTTATCTTTAAGTTCAACATTTTTGTTTTGCCTCTCGGATCAGTTTTTCAGGTGCAAAGAGAATAGTTTGTTTTAATGAAAAATCCATAACCCAACATGAGAAGGCACTTGGTTTACAGTTCTCATCGTAAAACAAGGGTATGATGTCCTCGTTGGATTCGATGTTAGTACTATATTTGATCCAGTCATTAATGTGCAAACTAATCAAGAATAGGGGGGCCAAAATTCAAGATCATCAGGATAAAAGGTATCTTACATATTTCATGGATCAGAGAGGAAAATAATGCAATTGAAAGAACATGAATTGTTACGAAGAATAATCTGGCCCTACCCGAAGCTGAATTTCAAATACTCATGTGCTTATCAAGAGAATAAATGTGTGTATCGTGTTCAAAATAAGATTAATCCCTCACCCAAATGGAACCATATCATCTAAATAGGAATTAAAGAGAAATCTTGGGTGAAGGTGCAAGCTTGATCATGAGATGACTACACGTGAGCTTGATCAACAATTGAGGATGCATGTCACATTGGAAAGGTGTTCAAGATTTAACACAACATTGGGGCATGAAAACGGTTTTAGGGAGCTATATGGAGAAGAGTTAATGGTGTCACATGGTAAGATATAGAAAAGTAAAACCACTTCCCTAGGGTCGTGATAATGGTATTCCAATATTTCTAGGTTTCACATCTGCCAAATCATTGTGTATTCAACCATTCACTCAATGCCATATGGAGCCAGTGTAACAGTCCACCTAGACACCTTGGAAGCTGGAAAGAACATAAGGAGTTACTGACACATATTTTCAAAGCATGTTAGATATCACCATCTGTAATGTAGAGGCCCACCATTATTTTGGATACCATGATTGAGCCTCACCACATTGGTGTCAAGTCCTTGAGGACACTTCAAAACCTATGTAGGTGAATTGTAATCTACCATGTGTCCACAAATTCATGCTAATGCCAATGTGACATCATTCAAATTTCACATGTTTCCCTAAAATTCAAAAGGCTCACAACCATGGGGAAAGGGACACATGTTTCAAACAAAGGAATGAGGAAAAATGTCTCAGGGGAGTGGGGAGATTCATTGATAGTCTACCAAATTAGTTAGGAGAGATATGATGCATAAACTACATCAAGAATCACGTCCCCATCATTTCACTTATCATCATTCCAATGCATGCACTTGACATGGGCCAATAATCATCACCTCTACATGTGCATTCACACAACTCCGAGATCTTAATAGATCATACCAATAATACCAAATCATTGTCTCTCATTAGTTGTCTACACAAACATGTGTCAAACTCTTATAAGAGAAAACCACAGAGATCATGAACCACCAATCTGTGAGCAATTTTGGTTCTAAAGGTGAGTTACTCGAATGTCAGGTGTCTCAGACGATGACCCACTTTCATTTTCCCTCCACTCAAGAGTGGATTATGAACCATCTTGGTTGTAGATGTTGGGTCAGTGTGTTCTTTGTTTCACTATGAGAGGAATGTTCTTATATGGCATCATTAGCATGATATTGAGGGAAAAGGGGCATTCAAGAATCTACCTTAAAGTTCATTGACCAATCCCATCAGCATACTAAAGAAGCTTGAATAAAAGGATGCGATGGATTGGTCCATTGTGCCCTGTGTCATTGGGTATTGTCAACTGGAAAGAAATGTTTAACGCATCATCTTAGCAGTTGAGGAAAAAGGTGCATGATGAAATAATGGGAATCAATTGATCCATTCAAAAGGATTCAAGAAAAGGCTCAATTGGACAAGGAAAACACACCCAGCAATAGTATCAACAACGCTCCTATGGTGGTAGAAATTGGTTTCTTCCCAGTAAAATTTTGTAAAAACAATTGGAAATATGGGAACAGTTATGAAACTAGATGTTGTATCAATATTTTGACAAGACATTATCAATTTTCAAGAAGTAGTATTGGTCCAAGAAAGAAGTTTTCTGTCAAGCAGAATCAACTATAAATTAATGAAAGGATCACATTTTTAGTGTCAACACTTTGGGGAATTTAAGAGTATCTTATATCTGAGATATTTGATCAATATCCCTGTAACATAACCAACCACTGACTAGGCTATGCCACTTAAAATTTTTTGAGTTCTAATACCACTTTGTAACATCCCCATTATCAAGGACTCGACAAAAATTCACTTGTAATGTTCCCATCCTGAGTTGGGCCACGCTACGAGGAATTATGAATTTTGATACCATTAAATTAAATAATAATTCTTCATACGAACAAAGTTAAGTGGAATAATAACAACATGCATGAAAAAACAACAATTCATATATAGAATTTAATAACAGAGATTCCATGAAAGAAACTCATAATTGCACACACACAATAATTGAAATAATCACAAGAATGACACTTATTTTAGGAAATAAAAACCAACTGCATGCATACCTTCCACGTTTCTGCCAGCCTTCGACCACACTGCTCATAACTATCAATAGTGGGTCACCCCCGAGTCAGGGATAAATTCCACCAGTGTATGGGGTTTCTAACCTAAAATAAGGTCTCTTTAATAACATACAAACTCAAACACATGTGCCAAATCAAACTAAAATCCTGCAATCTCTACTTCCCCACATGCCTACCCCACCCCAGGAAGTGTGCCCCTTTTTTTCTCAAAAATCCTTCGACTGCCCCACTTCCCTTCTGAGGCTTCAACAATAGGCTAGACATGAAGTCTCATAGCCCTATAGATACAGTTTGGAACCTTGGGAAATCAATTCCTAACAGTTCTCTCACCTGGATAGAATGCTTACAGGCCTGACAACCTGCTTCTTTCGTTCCATAGGCTCGACAAACCACTTCTTCAAT
>JASDQU010752045.1:35358-46495 GCA_032191745.1 Picea mariana
TCCTTGAGTGTGGATCATTTGGGGTGGGCCAGAATGTAGGTGCCTTTGGTGAGGCAATGGTGAACAATATAGGAGCCCCTCCAAAGAGACTCGAATTTTATATGGCCTAGCATGTCGTGTGTGATGTCATAGGCCGACACAAGGTCTCCTTTGGTGAAGGACCAAAGGTGAACTTGATGATCGAAGATGGCCTTGGACTATTTCTTAGTTGCTTCATTGTTTTGGAGAGAGGACCGTCAGTACTCATTGAGAGATTTGAGAATGAGAAATCATTGCTCGATGGGAGTTGTATCTGGGAGGAGCTTGATTGTGGTGTGTAGAGTAGGTATTTCGCACTCGATGGGGAGGACATATTCCACCCCATGGATGAGATGGAAAGGCATGAAACTAGTGGTAGTTTTGATTGTTCTGTGATATGCCCATAAGGCCTAGAAAAGCATGTGATTTCAGTTGGTATTATGTGTATCTATTGTTTATTGTAGCATGTTTTTGAGGACTTTATTGACCTCTTCGACTTTCCCATTGGACTGTGGGTAGTAAGGGGATGCGAATTCATGAGTAAATCCAATTTTTTTGGCGAGTTCAACGAAAAATTCATTCTCGAAATATTTTCCATGGTTGGACATTGGTTGGAGGGGAACGTCGAAGCGAGAAATCACGTGATTGAAGAAAAAATGAGAATCCATGTCTATTGTATTGTTGAAGTTGGGCATGGCCTCTTCCCATTTGGTAAATTAGTTGACAACGACAACAATATACATTTCGATTTTAAAATGTGTATGGTAATTGTGTGTTTTTAAAGACTTTCGATTTCAATGTTGGAACTCCTTTGGTCGTTGCATTATTATTGTTCAATTGAACATGATTGTTGTGGGTCGTCGTTTAATTCGGTGGAATTTCTAGAAAACTAAGTTTTAGAGTCACTCCAAAATCTATTGCAATCTTGAATGTAATTGTGTATAGAACCTCGCCGAAATGACTGCAATATAATTAGCACACCCATAATTTTGATTTTTGTATTGTCCCTGCTAACTATTGAAAATCTGGGAAGTGGAAACCGGTTAGTCGTTGTAGTTAATTTACAAGTTAGAGTTCGGATTACGCTGGCCATTGTACAATCCAATTTTTAATCTGGAATTTAATTTCTCGTCATTGGAATATTGTAATCCCGGAATTGTGGAATCTCTTGGTCATTGAAAATGAAGTTAAGTTTTTTTTATGGCTGTAATTATGCCGAAATGCATATACCTATTGACAATGGGCAGATTTAATAGGGGTTTAGTGCTTAATAAGTTTTCTACGGACAGGATTAAATATGGCTGGAATATTCTTAATAGTCACACAAAATAAATGGCTGTGATTTCAATCATTAACTTTCTAGTTACGCAAAAAGGCGTATAACTATTGACAATGGGCAGATTTAATAGGGGTTTAGTGTTTAATAAGTTTTCTACCGACAGGATTAAATATGGTTGGAATATTCTTAGTAGTCACACAAAATAAATGGCTGTGATTTCAATCATTAACTTCCTAGCTATTATAAAGACATCCGTTTATGTGTTTACTTTTTTACATTTACTTAATCATATTTAAAAATTACTTTGATAGCTCATTGATTGCCACCTAAATGATTAACATAAATTAAAATATTAACACCAGATAAATAAAGCTCAACTGTTTATTTGTTAATCAATAATAAAATTTAATATATTCTTTTAAGGATTCTTTTGTTTTATCAACCTTTCTGCTTTGATCAACCACAATTATGTAGCTATGCTAGTAATTATTGTTAATATCGATTATGATTTTTGTGATGATTACCGTAGTTATATTTTTAAATTGGGAATAATATCGCATATTGTTAATATCGATTATGATTTTTGTGATGATTACCGTAGTTATATTTTTAAATTGGGAATAATATCGCAGCGACGTCGTGGCTTGTCATATTTATACTTGAGTTCATTGATCGGTGTAAATAATTAACACATCTGGAAACTAGATCTTATCATAGTCACTATCGATTATCACACAGAACTGGAAGCTTAACTTAGTGTTAAGAATTGAGTGTTGATAAAAATCTTTTATAAATTGAGAGAAGTTCGATTTAAAACCGTGAAGTACTTTCAAAAACATAAAAATAGATGTATAAAATTCAGGTTTGTTGTCATTTTATTTACGATTGGAATTTGGAATTTATTAGTCACAGTGACTTTATCTTACAAAATCAGAATTCAGGAATTCATATGAACATTGGAGATATGAAATCTCAAACCAAATTTGAAGTTTCGTGTTTCACTGCCATAAATTTTATACCCTGAGTTTAGAAATTTTATCTAGTAATATATATCTCCTCAACCCTTGTAGAGTGCAGTGGTACCACCAATTACTTGAATGTAGTAGTGGTACCACCAGGAAACTTATGTTATGGTTGATTTTAATGACCTTTAATTTAGTTGAACTTTTAAAGAGATTAATCAAGGAAATGATAAAATTAATAAATGATAAGAGTGACACTCATTTAGGAAAAGTGTTCAAAGAAGTTTAAGCATCAAATTTAATTTATGGTATCATTTTTAATATAGTAATTAGGTAATCTTTTATATGAAACTCTTTAAAGAATTTTAGTTTATATTTTAAAAGGTACATTTTAGAGTGGGACTGAAATGGGGATTTATTATGTAATGAAACTTTAAGGATCATTGGTGTCTACAATACTTGAATACCTCTAAGAAACTGAAGAACAATTATGCCTTAGATATAGATAACTATACCCCAAACATGAGATGAAAATGTTTGTGTAATCCAAGTTAGAGATTGAAGTGTTAGAGGTAGATGTTTAATGTAAATTGTGATTCTAAATTGAAGAAAAATCGTTTAATCTGATGGGGTTATTATGCATAGTGTTATGTTAATCATAGTACTTTCTGGCTAGAGGACTTGAGGGATAGATTCTCTACTTCGTACTAGTTGAACTTCTTGTTACTCATTATAGTAAAAATTTGTTTATGTTCTTGCTCTATACATGTGACCTTTTCTTAAATGATTTCTTAATCATAGTATGTTTTTCTATTGTGCTTGAAGACTTTATGATGAGTATGGTCGTTGAATTAGTCTTGAAATTTCGGAATAGGATAATGGTTAATGTAATTAGATATCTCCTTGTTCCTCAGAACAGTCGCCAGTCCTGGGACCTTTAATGGTTAAAATCAATCGAACGAATCATGGACTTGAGTGTTGATTATGAGCATACTATTGAGCAAGAGCAGGTTGTTGCAGGACATGTGATAGGTATGCTGAGATCCTTCCAGAGGAATTCGGAGGTGTTGATCAACTTCTTGGATCAAGATAAGGGAAGATCATTTGTGCTCAATGAGGCTTCACAGTGCACTCCAGCTGGTAGTAGTAGCATATTTAAAGAACTCGAGAAAGTGAAGTTTCTCGAGTTATGGGGTGTCACGAATGGCTTGGCCGCCAAGGAATGGTTGGAGAACATGGAAATGTGCTTCACACTTCATGATTACACCTCCAACATGAAAGTATGCATGGAATTATTTCATTTGATGGAGAGTGTTCTACTTTGGTGGAAGACACTTCTACCCGAACTAAACATGGTCATTGAAGATGTGTCATGGGAGTTGTTTGATGAATGATTCTGGGAGATTTATTTGTCCAAGAAATTCATTGAGCGCCATCTTAATGAGTTCGACACCTTACGACAAGGTGGTCATATGGTGTGAGAGTATGAGGCCAAGTTCATGGAGCTACTTAGGTATGATACACATCTTAACATGGAGAATTTGAAGGTCAACAAGTTTGTGTTCAACCTTAACTTCAACATTTGTGTGAAGGTGAGGATCCTAATGCCTTAGAAGTTGCACGATGCAGTTCAGAAGGCCCTCATAGCTGAAGAAGAACTGAACAGAGGGGGTCAGGGCAGAACTCCTTCTAGACCAACTGGATAGATGAAATCAGGAGTGTAGCAGCATCAGATACCAGCCATAAAGACTTATCTGCATCGAGATGCACCCAAAGGACCTATGTTCTCGACACCGAGATGATAGACTCCTCAACAGAGGACTCCTTACAGAGGACCACAGTAGAAGTAATAGTGTCATTCGCAGTAGCAGCAACATTGTAGGCATGTTCAAAAGAATAGACCACGATCACAATCTATTAGGCCAATAACTTCTACTTTGGGGACCAGGAGCACTGACCGAAGACTTAATGTTGGACATGTGGTGAGCCACATTACCAATGATATTTTTCAATTGAGAAGGCCAAGGAAGTCGGATCATTCGGAACCACTACAGTTGGAGATTTGGGCAATGCCCGCATGATACATGCAGCAGTGAACAACTTCCAAGTCGAGCACCATTCCACTATGCTCAAGATGTCAGGTACGATCATGGATCAATATTTTGGTATTTTGATAGATCTGGGTGCTATAGAGAGATTTATCTCTAGTTCAATGCTAATGAGAATTAAGGTAAAGGAAATCAAGCAAGATGAGTTCAGATACATAGAAATGGCATCGTGTGCCAAACAAAAAGTTGGAGGAAAGGTTACAGACTGTAGCAATAACTTGGGTGATTTTGTAATGAAGTTAGATCTTTATGTCACAATATTAGGATCTTATGACCTAGTGATAGGCATGGACTGGTTGGAATCGCATGATGCAATACTTAACTATAAGACAAAACAGCCAAGTTTGATGGATGATTTGGGACAGAATAGAGTAATTGTAGGAAGAACCCAGGGAGTTTCCTTAAGTTTTATTTCTTACCTACAATTGCAGAAAATTATGTGCAGGGGATGAAAGATATATGAAATATTAGTGCTAAACGAAAAGGGTGAGGCAGAAGGATTAGAAAACCTTCCTCTAGTACAAGATTTTATAGACGTATTTCCAGAAGAATTTCCAGATTTATCGGCCGAAAGAGAGTTGGAGTTTATAATAGATATGAAACCTCGAACTGAACCTATTGCAAGAAATCCTTACCAGATTTCGACACCCTAATTACAGGAGTTGAAAATGCAATTAAAGGAGTTATTGGATTTGGGAATTATACACCCGAGCGTATCATCGTGGGGTGTGCCAGTGATTTTTTTTGGGAATAAGGATGGGTCGTGGAGGCGTTGTATTGACTACCATCAATTGAACAAAGCTAATATCAAGAACGAGTATCATTTACCAAGGATTGATTATTTGTTTGATCAGATGAAAGGAGCGACGATGTTTTCAAATATTGACTTCAGATCAGGATATCACCAGTTATGGATTAAGGATGAATATATCCCTAAGACCGCATTTAAGACAAGATTCAGACACTATGATTTTATTTTTGTACCGTTCAGATTGATGAAAGCTCCGGGTGTATTTATGAGCTTGATTAATGGGGTGTTGCGTGAATACTTGGACAAGTTTTTTCAAGTATTTATTGATTACATATTGATTTATTCATGTATGAAAGAAGAGCACGATGAGCACTTGAGATTGGTGTTAGTAAAACAGGATCGCGAAACAATAAAATAAAACAAATGAATAAATAAAACACAGAAGATATATAATACAATAGAGACACAGATATACATGGTTCACCAAGTGTGGTCTATGTCCACCAGAGAAATTTTCAGGTCCTTCCTTTTTATTATCTAGAAAAATGAAGGGATACAACATACAACACACCCGATGTAACTTCCTCTTCTTTCTCTCACAGTCTCCTCTCTTAGAATATAATATTTATAATAATGCATAGTCGCAATATGTTTCCTTCATAAAAGAGGGTTTCCTTCTAGGGTAAAAAACCCTAACATAAATTCTACCATCATATTTGCGACCTTATAATGAACAGTCCAGATTTACTATGAAATTACAATATACATTTACAAGGAAAATTTTCCTTCAGGGGCTTTCTTTCCCCAGGACCCAACATGGGGGGATATCCCCCCCTGCACCCCCCCCCCCGTGTGGAGGGGTGTACAGTATTCTGGAGTGTACAGTCTTCATGGGGTATAAACATGGTTTAAATCAAAAACCTATGAAAAAAGAAGATAATCATGCTCCACAACCAACAATCTCCCACTTGGAGACTAATCACAACAACTCCACTATTGTTGTGCCTTCTAGACTATACTCCACATTGGACTTAGAAAATTTCTCATCTTCACCTTCATGCTTGAAGACCAACTGAAACTGAGAAGGAACTCAGTTCCTCCCTGTTTACTCCCTTTGTTAACATGTTTGCAAGATTCTGGCTAGTGTGTATCTTTTCCAACTTCAAATTTCCATCTTCCAAGATGGATCGCACGAAATGGTACCTGATTTGTATATTATTATTCTTCGAATGGAAGGTTGAGTTGTTTGTAATATGAATGGAACTCTCACTATCATAGTAAAACATGTCATTCTCTTGCTTCTTTCCCAATTCCTCCATAAACCTATGTAACCAAATCATCTCTTTACTAGCCTCTGTAGCAGCATTATACTCTGCCTCTATTGTTGAAAGTGAAACAACATTTTTCAGTTTCGAAATCCACGTTATTGATGTTCCACCTACAGTAAAAGCATACCCTGTGGTGATCCTCTTGCTATCTGAATGAACATATCCCTGTAGAACAATGTATGAACCTCCAAAACATAATGCATGAGTAGCAGTAGATTTCAAATACCTGAGAATCCACTTTACTACCTCCCAATGTTTTTTACCTGGATTGTTCATATACCTACTCACAACTCCCATTGCATGTGAAATATCCGGTCTTGTGCAAACCATCGCATACATAAATCTACCAACTGCTAATGAATATGGGACCCTGGACATGTATTCTATCTCCTCATGCGTCTTGGGACACATTTCTTTGGTTAATTTGAAATGGCTAGAAAAAGGTGTACCAAATGGTTTTGCATTATGCATTCTAAACCTCTCCAACACCTTCTCTATGTACTCACCTAAGACAATGTCAAATTGCAATTTTTCCTATCTCTTGTTATTCTGATACCAAGGGTTTTCTTTGCAACACCCAAATCCTTCATCACAAATGAATTATCTAATTTCTTATTAAGCACATTTATATCCTACATATTAGACCCTGAAACAAGAATGTCATCTACATACAATAGCAAGATAATATAGCTTCCATTTTCTAGCTTTCTAAAATAAACACAGTGATCAAAATGACATCTACTATAACGTTGTTCTATCATAAACCTCTCAAACTTCAAATACCACTGCCTTGGAGCTTGCTTTAGGCCATACAATCTCTTATTCAACCTGCATACCAAATTTTCCTTCCCTTTGACTTCATACCCCTATGGTTGCTGCATATAAATCTCTTCCTCCAAATCCCCGTGGAGAAAAGTTATTTTTACATCTAATTTCTCAAGATGTAAACCTTCTACTACCAAAAGACTTAAAATAGTCCTAATTGAATTCATTTTAACAACAGTATAAAATATTTCATCAAAATCTATATCATTCTTTTATGCAAACCCCTTTACAACAAGTCTATCCTTGTACCGCTTTTCCCTCAATGTTATTCCTTCAACCCGTAAACCCATTTATTCTGCAATTTTGTATTTCCTACAGGAAACTAAACCAAATTCCAAGTCTGGTTATTTACCAGGGAATCCATTTCCTCTTTCATTCTTTTCTCCCACTTCCTTTTAGTGTCTACCTGCATTTCCTCTTCATAACATTCTAGTTCACCAGAAACAGTCAACAATAAATAATACAATGAAGGAGAGTATCGTTCATGGGTTCTACTTAACCTAATAGATCTTCTAACAACAATTACAGGAGTTTTAGGTACATGTTTCTCCTGTTGTTGTACATTTTTATTTTCCGGTACCTTTGGAATTTATTTTTAGTGATCCCATCAAGCACTGTGTATTCTGGTTTTTCTTTTTCTTGTTTCTTTCCCTACAATTGATCTTTGTACATGACCTTCTCATTGAATATGACATATCTACTCCTAATAATTTTGTGATTTTCATAATCCCATAAGAGATAACCAAAATCATTAACAATGTATCCAATAAAGGTGCACTTCTTGGATTTTTCCTTGAGATTTGTTCTATTTTCTTTATCAATATGGAAAAAGGCTTCACAACTGAAAGTCTTCAAAAAAGAATAGTTTACCTTTTTACTTGTCCATGCCTCCTCTAGAATTATACCATCTAAATATATTGAAGGTCCTATGTTTATTAAGTAAATAGAAATATCTATAGCATCTTCCCATGGGTTGCCTCCTTGATATCCTTGATATCCTTCTTGGGAATCGGGCTTTCTCTTTGTGGTTGCAGCAGGATTCAGATTCTTATCCACCCCCCTGCACTTGCTGGATGCTCAAGGGGGTTGTCGTTGTTGTTACCGCTAGTTTATCTACCCTGATCTTCCTTTCGGGGTTCTTTCTAAGGTGTATAGTATTCACCTGACCAAAACAGGCACAGTATTCAACTGGGGAGCCATCCTCTCCGCTGCCTTGGAACAAATCCCTTCTCAATTCTATTATTTCATGGACACAAGATGATGAATCTGATAATGGATCAGTAAAAATATTTATCTCCCTTCTAATAAGCTCGATGATATGACCAATTCTATATGATATTTCTCGATTGGTCCGAGATACTCCTAATCTGAGGATGCGTTCTATCGCGAGTTGCTTAAAGCTCTAGTTCTAAAGTACGAGAATCTAAAGAAGGAAGGTGCATCAATAGAATTCCCAACTACATCGTAATTGGTATAGGAAAGACAATTGGGATCATCCGAGGGGAACATTCTTCACATACTGATGCGAAGGCTACTTGAAACGAAGGCTGCTTGAAGCCCTATAAAGGGGGCGATTTATTGCCCTAAAGAGTAACACTTTGAGATTAGAACTAAGTCTTTATTTTAGGTTGATCGGCTCATGACGAGTTATGCTCCATTTCGTGCTTTCGAGACTATAACGGAAAACTAGTATGCAATCTCATACTCCTTGCATGCTCCATGATTGTCATGTTCATCCTTTCTGACACACCATTTTTTTGTGGTGTTCATGTAATTGTTTTCTCTCTATGAATCCCATGGTATGAACATTAATCATCAAACTCCTTGTTTCAATATTCACCTCTAATGTCTGATCTGAGAGGCTTCAACCTTTTTCATGTCTCATTCTCAACCAAAGCTTTCTATTTCTTAAAAGTATCAAAAACATCATATTTTTGCGAATGCAATAAACCCAAGCTTTTCTAGTCGCATCATCAATAAAAGTAACATAATAACAAGATCCATCAAGAGATGATACCTGAGTTGATCCCCATACATATGTATGCACAAGCTATAACCTTTCACTCTTCTTTTCTTTTCCAACTCTGAGAAATCTGACTCTCTTATGTTTTCCATAAACATAGTTCTCATAGAAATCCAAATCAATTTGTTTAATATCTGGCAACAAATTTCTTTTGTGAAGTATCTACATCCCATTCTCACTCGTGTATCCAATCTTATGATGCCAGAGTGTTGTATCCACT
Organism: Picea mariana; assembly: GCA_032191745.1. Lineage (NCBI taxonomy): Eukaryota > Viridiplantae > Streptophyta > Pinopsida > Pinales > Pinaceae > Picea > Picea mariana. Next base: position 44,873 of record JASDQU010752045.1, read on the forward strand.
CCTATAGAAGCTAAATAGATATAAGAGTCAGTATTACTAGTACATAAATAAAATGTACCTACCTTCTCTCCTTTTTCTATCACCAGTGATCCTTTGGTGACCTTCCACGTCTTATCTATAAATATGGATATACAACCTTCACTTTCCAGCTGCCCTGTTGAAATTATATTTTTCCTTAGATCTAGAACATGTCGTACCTCTTTCAAAAACCAATGGTTTCCATTCCTTTTCTTTATTTTTACCTTTCCCATTCCAACAATTTTTCATGGTGCATCATCACCCAAATGAACTTGTCCAAAATCACCTTGAACATAATCTAGAAAATGTTTCCTATGGGGTGTGGCATGAAATGAATCCCCTGAATCTACTACCCAATAATCAGAAATATTATCTACAGAAAGAATCAAAGCATCTTGTAACACATCACATGTTACATTTGCTTCCTGATTTTTCGCTTGTTGTCCATATCTATGTTTCTTTGGAGCTCTGCATTCTTTCTTTAGATGTCCTTTCTTCCCATAATTCCAGCACTCTATCTTTCCCATTTTGGATTTGGATCTTCCCTTCCTATAATTCTTTTATTTCCTTGAGTCCTTTCCTCTATCCTTTTGTCTTCCCTTGTTCTCCATGTTTAACGCATTACCTGATGTCTCACCTGTGCTTTTTCGTCGCATTTCCTCGTTAAGGATAACACTAACAACATCATCAAATTTTAAAGTGTTTGAACCACAGAGAGAGTTACTTACATCCATGACCAAGCCGTTCCAACTTTCTGGCAATGAGCACAATATTAGAAGAGCCCTGACCTCAACATGAAAGTCCTCTTTTATAGAACTTGATTTATTAGTAACCGTATTAAATTCATTTAAATGATATGCAACAGACCCACATTCTGACATCTTCATATTAAATAATATCTTCATTAGAAATACCTTATTGGACGTCAAGGGTTTTTCAAACAATTTATCCAATGTGTCCATCAACTCCTTCATTGTCTTTTATTTCGAAATATTGAAAGCCACCGATGTTGCCAGGTTCAACCATATCGTTCCTAGTGCCTTTCTGTCAAGAACCTACCATTATTCATCCTTCATGGTCATTGACTTCTTTTCTATTCCACCCAATGGTAGGAATAGATCCTTCTGATATAAATAATATTCCATCTACATCTTCCATAACTTGTAGTTTTGGTCATTAAATTTCTCGACCCTAAACTTTCCATCTTCCGTTATTTCTCCCACTCGAACCAAGAACCCTGGTTTTATGCGAGTTACCTTTCACTCTGATACCAGTTGTTAGAAAAATAGGATAGTGGAACAATAAAATAAAATAAATGTGGAAATAAAACACAGAAGATACACAATACAATAGAGACACAGATATACATGGTTCACCCAGTGTGCGCTACGTCCACCAAAGAAATTTCCAGGTCCTTTCTTTTTATTATCCAACAAAATGAAGGAATACAATGTACAACACACCCATTGTAACTTCCTCATCTTTCTCTCATAGTCTCCTCTCTCATAATACAATATTGAAAATGATACACAGCTGCAATACATTTCCCTCATAAAAGAGGGTTTCCTTCTAGGGAAAAAAAACCCTAACATAACTTATGTCGTC
>JASDQU010752046.1:2772-26319 GCA_032191745.1 Picea mariana
AGTTGTGTATATATAAGCTAAGGTTTTTTAGAAATTTTCTAAGAATAAGTATTTGTTATGGTTTTTGTAAGTCAATATGAGGTTTGATAATGTTATATAAATATATAAACTAAGGGTTTAGAAATTTTTAATTGGCTTAGGATACTATGTGGTAGGTTTGATTTATAATTTAGGTCTCAAGTGATCTAGGAGTGTAATTAGTAGTGTATAAGAAAATCTAGGGTTGGAAAGGTAAAAATGAGTATTAGTATATAAAGTGTCATTTAGGGTGTATATAGCTTAATTAGTGATAAGTGTAGTAATAGGTTTCTATAATTAGAATTTAAAAGTGGGTAATATAAGGTTAGTTAGACTTCTAGACCTAAGAACTGACTTAGAGGTAAACCACAAACAAGCAGGAAAGTGAGGCGGTGTCAAACCTGATTCGATCTATGAGGTTCTCTAAGTTGGTTGATTAATGGGTGCCAAAATCTACTTACCTCTAGGACACTGTCTCTGTTCATGTTGTTGGGGTATTTTATTATCTCTAGAGCTTCTCTTAAGCGTCTCTTGTAGTAATGGTCCTCTTTTGCTAGTATCTTGGTACCCTCAAGGCAAACATGGTGTTTTGTCTTAAGTGAGTGTTCTGCTAAGGTTGAAGTGTGAGTGCGTTCATTTCTGATGTCAACTTCATGTTCCTTGATTCTTACTTGAAATGATCATCCGGTTTCCCCAATGTAACATTTCTAGCATGAGCAAGAGACCTTGTAGATGCCTTTTCCTTGTTTCTGGTCTATGGGGTCCTTTACCGACTTCATTCTTTGTCTGATGGTAATTAGGGGTTTGAAGGAGGTTTTAATTTCTTTCCTTTTTAACACCTTTGCAATCTTGTCCGTGGTACCCCTAATGTAGGGAAGAAAGGCCTTTAAGTTGGAGGTTTGATCATTTTGGGCATGAGTCCTTTTATCCTTCTTATCCATTGCCTTTTTTATGTCTCTATCTCTATATCCAATGTTCTTAAAGACCTTAGTTAAGTGGTAAGAATCAAGGAACATGATGCTGACATCAGAAATGAACGCACTCGCACTTCATCCTTAGCAGAACACTCACTTAAGACAAAACACCATGTTTGCCTTGAGGATACCAAGATACTAGAAAAAGAGGACCATTACTACAAGAGACACTTAAGAGAAGCTCTAGAGATAATCAAACACCCCAACAACATGAACAGAGACGGTGGCCTGGAGGTAAGTATATTTTGGCACCCATTAATCAACCAACTTAGGGAACCTCATAGATCGAATCAGGTTTGACACCGCCTCACTTTCCTGCTTGTTTTTGGTTTACCTCTAAGTTAGTTCATAGGTCTAGAAGTCTAACTAACCTTATATTACCCACTTTTAAATTCTAATTATAGAAACCTATTACTACACTTATCACTAATTAAGCTATATACACCCTAAATGACACTTTATATACTAATACTCATTTTTACCTTTCCAACCCTAGATTTTCTTATACACTACTAATTACACTCCYAGATCACTTGAGACCTAAATTATAAATCAAACCTACCACCTAAATTATAAATCAAACCTACCACATAGTATCCTAAGCCAATTAAAAATTTCTAAACCCTTAGTTTATATATTTATATAACATTATCAAACCTCATATTGACTTACAAAAACCATAACAAATACTTATTCTTAGAAAATTTCTAAAAAACCTTAGCTTATATATACACAACTTGTAAATTTACACTACTATATCCTTTAGTAACCCTAGTTTTATTACAATCACTTAAAACCTAATTCCAAAATTAAACATAATACCTAGACCTAATTATATATATATATATATATATATAACTTTAAAACCTAATTATTAAATTAAAACATAATACTTAGACCTAGTTTATTTAATTTTGCTTATTAAACTAATTCTAATATCACTTATAATTCTTAAACTAATTCTATTAAATCATATTAAATCCATAATAACTAATTCTTAAACTAAACTATAATCACTTATAATTCTTAAACTAAACTATAATCACCTATTAATTCTTAAACTAAACTATAATCACTTATAACTAATTCTTAAACTAAACTTAAACCAAAACATAATACCTAAACCTAAATTCACCCTATTATATCACATTAAATCCATTTAAGAAACCCTAGTACTATTAATAAATCAATTAAAAACAATCTAATTCTAACCCTAGACCTTTATATTCATAACTCAACCCTAAAAAATTCCTAGACTTACATATAATCAAAAACCTAGAGTTTTGAAATATTATCAATTACCTTAATTATCATCATTTATTAACTATAAATTGATTTTAATTTTGCGTTAGTTATAGAAATAGGGTGTTACAGATAGCTGACCTAATTACAATCTCAAAACTGTCCCGCATCTACTATTAATTGACCAAGATCAACAAGCTTTATAACTGACAATTAGTCCTGATGATGAATCCTGATTCGGATTCGAAATGTTGATGACAATAATGGAACCAACTGTGGATTATCCGGCAAAAAACCTCGAAACTACTCACCACAAAAATCTGAAAACAGTAATGGATTGTGTTATTAAATTTGATAACATCATATATTATCACCATATGCTTGCTTTGCTTGGTTTTTGAGGACTAGTTGGAGGTATATTTCTTTGGGTCAAGTGCTCAACGATGGACTTCATTGAACGTCCAGACGAGGTAGGCCTTTTATCTTGTCTTGCTAGCATTTTTTGTTTACATAGCATACTGGAGAATAGAGTTGATTTCTGCAGTCCTTTCTGTCTGTTGTGGTTTACCCTAGTGATAGAGAGATTTTCCTTGTAACAGAATTGGCGACCATACTGGGGATTGAATCTTCTTTCTTAGGGTTTGGAGTACTTTTCTCCTTAGATTTCTCTCCTTCATATTGTGTTTCTTGTCATATCATTGCTTGATAGCCTCTGTTCACACTGGGTCTGAGTTTTTCAATCTTCTCCCTTGCCTGTGTTTGTTTTTGAAACATATACACAGTTTTTGGCTTGAGAGTCGTGTATATATGCGGGATGCCCCTTTGCAAGCTTCATACATACGCTCTGTTTTTTTGAACAGTCACGTACATCAACCTCTTGTGCTTTTTTATGGGTTTGGTGTTTGTTGGGTGGGATTTGATGTTTGTTGAGTCTTCTTGGGTTTTTGTAGTGACTGTTAAGTGCATGTGGGATGACAGGAAACCTGTCTGGGGTTGAATTTTTGGGCGGAGTCTTTCTCATCACCTTTTCATTTTGATTGTCCTTGTACAATGGGATGGGTGTTCTGCTCCTTGGTATCCTACTTGAGTTGTCTCTTTCTATACATAATAGAGTTTTATATATCAATTTGTTGTTCATTCCATGCATTTTCATTTTTCTTATATTGAAAATACAAAAATATTAGGCATTTTTCATTTCTTGGCATTTTGGTCTTTTGAGTCTTTCTCATTAGATTAGTGCATGTAAAGAAAGATTGCATTTTTACTTCATAATTGCAGAGTTGAAATTGAAAATTGCATTTATTTTAAGAAGCATATCATTCATTGAAAATTGAAGTTAGGACTTTGCATTGTATTCATATTTACTTTACTTGCTGAGTCATAACATCATGAGTTTCACTACCATAACTTTTTGAGTAAGAATGGCCATCAAAATTAATGCTATAATTTAAAATTGATTATTCAAGATTTTATTTTCTAGGGTGCAGAAACTAGCTTAGGATTTAGAGCCTTGGAATAGGATTTTGTGAGTAAATTTATCCAAGGCAATTAAATCAACATATGCATCTGAAAAGGGAGTGGAGAAATCCATTGTATAATTGGTAATATCAGGAGGTTCTACTTACACCAGAGTTAATCACGAGGTCACGCGAGGTTGGTTGAAGGGATATCCCCCTGATACCTTCTTAGCATCAGAGATATTTCTAGGGATCTATTTGTATTTGGGGATCTTGCTAGTGCCTTTATCTCTGTGAGAGGCAGTACTTTCAAGGTTTTTGGATTTGCTACCCTGCCCATATGGTGGACCTGACTTATGACTGCTCGCATGTACATTGGTTATATATTGGTTGCTTAGTTGCTTGACTTAGGTGCCACATAGGTTACTTGTAGGGGTTATTCTGTAGGTACCCTAGGTCAGATAAGGGTCAGACAACACACAACCTTTATGGAGGATTACCTCTCCGGGGGTATTTGACCTACTAGTTGTTAATCCCACGAGGGCCCTTATAACTGATTTTTTTACCTACGATATTTAGTAGGGAGTCTCAGGCCCCCCTTGGGCGAGACATACCTTCTTTAGGGAGGGAGGCTACTTTCAACCACTTTACCCCATTTGTGTGCATATTGGCTGTTTGATTTTTGGTGTGCTCTTTGATTAATAGTTGGCCTTAGGATTTATTTTTGTATTTAGAGTCTTAAGTCATCATGGAGTCGGACCAACGTCCTCTCCAGTCCCGTCGCTTGTTATAGTTACCACCGGATTTCGATTCCTTTCCTTCTAAAAGGCATAGAGCTATTAGACATGGTACACACATCTCCATTATTCAGACTTGTGATTCTATAAGGATGAGTATTGAACCTAGTATTCAGAACACTGGGAGCCCTTCGAATCCCACACCTACTATAGTTAATGGCACCCCTTCGACTCCTACAAACACAATGGTTGCAGTGCTGGAGGAACCTATAATTACTATTTCTCATCCTATCGTAAATGCTCAATATCTTGCCTTGAACCCATTTGGGTCTCTTGGTCACTCACCGGGATATAATGTTCAGTCCATCCCTATGGCTTCTAGTCCTTTTTCCTATGGTATGACGAATTTTACTTCACAGTTTTCAAACACCATCCCAGCTGTTGGCCCTAATACTAGCATTGGACTTGGGGGAACTACACCTCCTTACACTCCTTTTTAGTTTGGTGGTTCTCAAATCCCTCAAATGAATCCTAATATGGGAGGAATTCTTGTGTTTAACCCAAGGTCTAATCCTGTTGCTTTTGTGTAGAGAAACCAACCTGGCGAACAAGCTTCTACTCAAGTTCTATCTTATACCCTCACCTCCTTAGTGTCGATTCTGACCAACACGTTTGGCATGACAAATCCACCTCTATCCTCCGGATTCACACCCGAAGGAGGTTAGTTTCACGCTTTGGGCAACCCCCAACCCAGATCCAATACGGCTAGGTGAAATATTTATAATCCCCATCAGAACATTCCTACTGGAATGATGCACAACCAACATTTTATGAATCATCCTGGAGGAGGGTCTTACAATCCCGGATAGGGCCATGGTGCTTACCAGAACCCTGCCTGGGTTGCAGTTCCTCAAGAAAAATATTTCTAGGGAGGTTGGGGCCAGATGCCGCAACCCCATCTCCCTTTTCTAGCCACGCTTAATCTGCCAGACTTGTCTAGGTTGATGACCGACCCTGTGTCTCATGATCCTACATGTCCCCACATCCCCACCAAGCTTCCTTCAAACATTCTGAAATTCGAAGGTAAGAATGGCAAGGATTCTGGTGATCACGTCACCACATTTCACCTATGGTGCTCTTTGAATTCCCTTAATGACGATTCCATTTAGTTAAGATTGTTTCAACGCACCCTCATTAGGGTTGCTTCAAAATGGTATATCAAGCTACCTAAAGGGGCATATGGGACCTTTAGTTAGATGGTGTTGGTCTTCCTTAACCACTTCCAATTGTCAGTTCATTATGATGCTAGCCTAGAACTTCTATCGACTCTATGCCAGGACACAACCACTTATATCTTGGATCATATCCAGGAGTGGCATAGACAGAAGAGGTTTATTAAGACCTCCATAACCCTGACCTTTCTTTTAGAAGGGTTCCTTAAGTATTCACAACCTCCTATCTCAAAGGATGTTGCTACATTTGGGGTTACCACTGAGGAAGAAGCGATATTCAAAGCCCAATAGTTAGATATTATAAATTCTCAGTCTGGGATGTTATACCACATTCTTTCAGACGCACCGTAGTCAACTTATGACCCTAGAAAAAATTTGGGACCTCATGCCGATGGAATTGTAGGCTCTGCCAATGTAAAATCCACAAACTCGGTGATAATCCATTTGAAAGAGTTGTCTCTAAACCAGTCCGCAAGAGGGAAAACTTCATCTGTGTCTTCCAATCCCACTCAGTTGGAGGATGTACATTCTGTGCAATCGTCGACTGGCCCAAATGGTAACCATCAACCAAGCAGGAATAAGGAGAAAGGTAATAATAATAATCGTAAGGGTGGGAAAAATAATAAGAAACCGAAGGAAAATGGTAATAATGAGAAGATGAATAATAATGCTGGAGAGGGAAAGAGAGAAATACGTAAGTGAAATTTCTGTGTAAGATTTGTACAAAATATCACCTTACTCATTTATCCCCCAAACTTGTGGAAGCTGTGAGGATATTATCTCTATTTCCCACTGTGCTGATGAATCCTTTCCCACATAACCAACACATGACCTCGAGCTCCACAAATGTTGGAAATGTGGCTGGTGGGAGTCAAAACCTGTCATTGCAAGACGACGATTGTTTGTGTATCAATATGGTTGATGATAAAGTTCATGTAACCACTCGATCTTGCGATTATAGTTCTTCACAGGCTATACCTGGTCTATAATATCCTCCTCCTCCTATGTACATGAATTTACAGATTGAAAAACTAGAGCCACTGCCTCGTATTTCGAAAGGAGTACTCAAGCACTCTACCCATAATCCAAATGCTAGAGTCGCCCAGAACTACTCTATTGTTGAGGACTTGGGTCAAACCCCTTGTGCGGTGTCGGCTTTGGAGGTACTCCAGACATGTCCTTCATAGAGGAATGCATTGCTATCTGTGTTAGGAGCTCTAGAACCTAGTGGCTCAAAAGTTATCAAGTTTGACGTCATAGATGTGAAGACTCACTTGCCCTACCTTGTGACATTCCAAATCCACATGGGGTACTCAAAGTATACCATCAAATGTGCAGTTTTTGATGATGGCACTGATACATGTGTGATGTCCCTGATCTATTGGAAAGCTCTCGATTCTCTGAATCTTTCTAAATCATCAAAAATGTTGACTACTTTTGACGGTCATTCCTTCCGCCCTCACAGTATTCTTCCTTCCTTTCCAATCCAGTTAGGTGGGAAGACACTAGAGATGGAGGTTGAGGTAGTTGATGCACCTATTGACTATAACTTGTTACTAGGATGCAATTGGACCTCTGATATGGTCGTCGTCGTATCATCTGTCTTCCGTACTCTTTGTTTTTCTCATGACGGGAAGATCATGATAGTCGACCAGTTATCCTTTGTGCATGCTAGTCCCAATGCATAAGTTGGAGTGTCAATCTCCGTGATCCAAAATTATCAGCCAACAACTGAGAATATCGGTGTCAAAATTTATTCTTCCCTTATGGGTACTTTCGAATTCATGGCACCGATTCACCACATTTACGCCATGTCCATTAGGCCTATTTCATCAGAGAGGTCCATTCCTTTCCTCACTTCCTATTTTAATGATCCTTGGACCCTAACTTCCATGACTTCGTCTTGTGAGGGTTAGTCACATGTTGGAATGGCCACGCCACTATCGACAACAAAGATTGCATATCAAGCTGTTATTGACTCTTCCGCCAATCCTAATATTGTTACCTCACTGATGGACGAGGAGGATCCTGTTCTTAAGCCCATGTGCTCCACTTCGTTGTCTTGTTCACATGATTGCCTCGATGGAACTTTTCCCTTAGACGAAATTATCATCGAATCCATGAATGGTTCCGACAAACCTTGGGATGATATGTATCATCGCTCTTAAATTTCTCCCAGAGCTTGAAATAATTGAACAAGATGACTTTCGATCTACTTTGAGTGAGATAGTTGGTCACACTGTAGTTCCGTTTGATATGAATGACATTTATTCCGAAGGAAATATGGTGAGTATTTCTCCTATCGTCATGATCAATATCTCTTTTACCCCTGGTAAGATTGAAAACGTACATATCGGTGCGGATTGTTCGCCAGACGAAATCCTGATCTACACCAAACTCTTCAAGAAATTCCAAGATGTATTTGCTTGGTCATATGAAGATATGCCAAGAATTGACCCTCATATGTTTGAGGATGAGATTAAAATGTATCCAGATGCTAAACCTGTTTGACAACATCTTATATTTGTCAATCCCTAGAAGGCCCCTGTTATTAAGGCAGAGGTGGAGAAGCTACTTAATGTTGGCTTCATCTACCTAGTTCCCTTGACTAATGGGTATCCAATCCATTCTTGTGAATAAGAAGCAAGGATCCATACGTGTGTGAATGGAATTTCATGACCTGAACAAAGCCTGTACTAAAGACAACTTCCTGACACCTTTCATCAATCAGATTCTCAACGAGTGTGCGAGAAGATAAGTGTTTTATTTTATGGACGGATTTTTAGGGTATAACCAAATTCAAATTAAACCTGAGGATCAAAACAAGATGACATTTATTTGTCCTTCGGGTACTTTCGCATACCGAAAAAGGTCTGTTGGCCTTAAAAATGCCGGAGCAACCTTCCAGCATGCTATGACTTTCGCATTCCATGATCTTAAGCATATAGTCGAAGATTACCTTGATGATATTGCTGCTCACTCTCGTAAGAGAGCGGATCACTCTACGCACCTTTGGCTTGTTTTTGAAATATTTCGTTACTATAGAATCCGGTTGAACGCTCATAAGTGCATCTTTTTCGTTAGGTCTGACCGTCTTTTGGAATTTCTAGTTTTTGAGACAGGGATCATGGTAGATCTGTTAAAGGTTGAGGAAATACTTCGATTGCTTCCCCCATGCAAAATTCAACAACTTCAACGTTTACAGAGGAAATCTAACTTTCTACGTAGGTTTATAGTAAATTATGCCAATATCACTAAGGGTTTCATGCGTCTTTTGAAGAAGGATGCCCCTTTTATCTGGGATGAGCGAGCCCAAAAGTCCTTCGATGATTTGAAGAAAGCCTTGGTATCTACGCCTCTATTGAAGTCTCCGGACTACAGTAGGGATTAATTTCTTTATATCACCGCATCTGAGGAGACGATTGGTATGGTTTTGGTTCAAGAGGATGATGAGCTTCACAAGCACGTCATCTACTATCTTTGTCAGTCTTGAGCTTAATTATTCTCACATTGAAAATCTATCTTTTTCTGTTGTTCACGCAGTCTAACGTTTACCTCATTATATATTTATTTTCAAGACTACTTTGGTTGTCTATGTCAATTCATTTCAATATGTCCTTACCAGGTGTATCATAGGGGGGAAATATAATAAATGGATTGTTATTTTACAAGAATTTGATCTCGATTTCGCTTCTATGAAATCCAATAAATCACTAGTTTTTGTGGAGTTAATATCCGACTTTCCACGATTAGATGAAGATGTTATCCATTTCGATTTGTTTGCAGATGAACACATTTTCCTTGTCTCGTCATTTGACCCCTGGTATGGAGACATTGTTCTCTATATTCAAACTTTGAAATTCCCTCAGCATCTCTTGCGAGATGACCGACGATGTGTACGATACCAAGATAATAATTATACTATCATCGGTGACACTTTGTATCACCAAGGAATAGACAATATATTGCATCATTGTTTAACTCATGGGGAATCCGAGTCAGTCATAAACGATTGCCATAGTGGGGCTTGTGGTGGTCATCTATTCGGGCTTGGGACAACCCAAACAATTTTGTGAGCCGTTTATTTCTGGCCTTCTATCTTTAAAGATTGTGTTGAAGTGGTTAAGAAGTGTCACCCCTTCCAGGTGTTCACTTGGAAAATGTGCTCACATCCAACCGCTCTTCACCTAGTCATTACCATCGGTCCCTTCACCAAGTGGGGGTTGGATTTCGTGGATTGCAACCCAACTTTGGCTAGGGGGCATCAACAGATTATCGTGGTCATTGAATACTTTACGAAGTGGGTCGAGGCCATGCCTATAGTTAAATATGATGGGAAGACTATCGCTTTCTTCTTATTCAATCAAATTATCGCCCGGTTCGATATCCTGAGTGAGATTGTCACTGATCATGGTAGTCACTTTCAGAACGAAATGATGGAAGAGCTAGCATCTAAGTTGGGGTTTAAACATGGTTATTCTTATCCTTATTACCCGCAGGCAGATGGATAGGTAGAGGCCGTGAACAAGTCTCTCAAGACCATTTTGCAAAAAACTGTCAGCCATTGTAAGTCTTACTGACACATTATGCTATATCCCGCACTCTGAGCATATCGAACTTCGGTCAATACTACCAGGTCGGTTTTTCCCTTTTCCAGTTAGTACACGGTGTGGAGTTGATATTACCTATTATGTAAAATAACTTCTCTTAAGTTGGGAGTTGCGATCCTACCTAACACTTCCGATCTCAAACGACACCTTGTACACCTAGAGAGTATTGACGACCAATGTCGAGATGCCTCTACGACAATCGAGGTGAACAAAAGACATGTCAAGCTCTAGTATGGTAAGTCTTTCTGTCCTCGGTTGTACCTTAAGGGTGACTTTGTCCTCTTATATTATCAAGCCAAAGAACCACTGGGGGAAGGAAAGTTTAAACCCATGTGGCATGGTCCTTATATCATGTGATGTGTCTTAGAAAAATGAGCCTATGAGTTAGACAACTATGAAGGGAATATGTTGGCTGAGCCCAGGAATGGGCTCTACTTGAAAAGATATTACACTTGAGCCCCAATATTGGGAGAAACTCTTTGTATAATAATGTAATTTAGTGTATATATCATTTCCCTTTCATTTTTTGTCTTTAGCTTACTTATCAAGTTTTCCTTTGGTTGGCAGATGTCAACGGAGTCTTCAGTCTACTTAGGATTGGTAGACGGAGCCAATCGTCATACATGGAACTTGGCTTCCACAGCTTGGGTCGTTTAATCACTCGAGGGTCTCCTGGTGTCTTCAGGTGGTGTATGACTAGGGCTATCCACGAATAATGTCGCCAAATATAGTGTCGTTATAGAACTTTTGCGCGATGCTATCTCACATGGTATTCACTCTTTAGAGGTTCTCTTGGATTCCCAGTTAGTAGTATGTTGGTTGAACGGAAGTTACTGCATGCACGATCCTACTTTACTTCGACGATTCCTACGAGTACATATTTTAGAACGACAGTTTGATTTTATTACTTATCATCACATTCCTAAGAGTTCTAATCATGTATCTGATGCTTATGATAATTTCGTTTTATATTGGCATTTGTCACATAACAAAAGAAAAGAAAACTATCTCATCAATATACACATTGTAATATAAGTAAAGCCGAAGATCCATGTTTTATATATATTTAAAAAACTATGGTGTTTATAGTACAAAATTGGGGCTAACAACCTCAATACACATATACAACCGATACTACAAGATCCACGACATCTATGTCTATAGCACTAGATGTGTGTCATGATAACAAACTATGACGTTTGCAAGAAGTCGAAAGAGTCACACCCAATCTCTGGGCACACCAACCACTTGTCGCTGCATGGCTTCTAACAGATCCTCTACCTGAACCATCGAAATCCTATGAGTCAAACGAGACAGGTTGCCATGCACGTTTTGAAGGACTCTCTCATATTCTCCTCTCGCCGCCTCATCTCCCCGGTGCCTCCGACGATGTCGGGGAAGCTCATCCAGCCGTTGCGGACCCACGTCTGCATAACAAAAGTGTTTAGTTAGTACTTAAGCCTCATCCAAAAATATTTTTGTTTCACTATACAAAAATACAAAAACATGAAATATTTAAAAAATTTTGACATACCTATGTCCCCGTAGGTGGTCCCTGGTGGGAGTGGCATGTCAGGGTCCCCTCTGAAGTCTATCCCTGCATAGGGGTAGTCATCCAGAGAAATGACCTGTCACCTCCACCAGTAGAATAAATCCTCGTTGTAGGGTGTGGGAACCCTACCTCCCCCCTACCGTATCATTACCTCGGTCCACCGTGCCATGGATGGATTGTGAGTTCCTCTTATAAGAATCTCAACTCTAGGTCCCAAACCTATAACCCGCTCGAAGAAAAAACTACATAAGATAGAGGCAAACTTGAATTTCCTCTTGCTACCCTGCTTTCACTCTGTCGACTAGATCTTCATATTAGCCAGTAGTGAGGTACACCAACCATATATTGTGGGTCTCAAGAAGTCTACAACATAGAACATGAGTAGCCTCGATGCCTGGTGCAACAAAGTCAAGCCTGTGAATCATCAACACGAGGACAACAATCTTGAGGCTGAGATTGTTTATCGCTCATATGAGGAGTTGAGTCCCGAACTTTGGAGTCCCTGCTACATAGTGAGCGTCTATGTACTCCTCTATTTTCATACCTCTCCCAGATCCCTGTGATTTTAGGTTCACCACCTGACCCTATCATGATAACCTAGTCAAAAAATATATATCCTCTACTTCAATCCTCAATGGTTTCCCATTGAGTTTGAATCTTTCACTGTTAGGGTCCCAGTAATCCACAAGCATCTCAAGCAACCTCACCTAGGCCCTCATCCCTTTGAGTGCCCAAACTTTATATAAGCCACATCTTTTCAAATCCATTTGAGCCCCCAGATCTCTGTCCATATAAGCATCTACCTCCTCATGCTCCCTATTCCTCCATTCTAGCACCATCCTGCCAGATAAAAGTCTAATTTTGAGTTAGCAACCATAGAAATCACTGATTATGGACTTGTACGTGGTCTGCTTCATTTATAGTCATGTATAGGGATGAGTATACATGCCCTGTATTTTTCATAGTCACGTATAACCTCACGTATACGTGACCCGATGAATGGTAGACCGCATACACCGAGTTACCCAATTTTCACCCTAATTTACTCAAAATTTGAAACCTAATTAAAAAATTTAAGCCACTAGAAAGGAAGAGGAGGAGAAGAGGAATTACCTAGTCCAAATGGTTTCTGCGTTCGTCACCTAATTCTTCCATAATCACCAGTTTAATATCGGAGGTAATTTGGTCCAATTTTCACTATTTGGGTAAAAAAGTCAAAATGACAGTAATTTTTAGTTTTGTTACTATTTATAATAGTTTTTACTCACTTTCTATAGTTTTGAGTCATTTTTTCTCCTTATGGACTAATGCAATAGTGGATTGAATTGGTTTTGTAGTTTTTACCAGGGATTCTTGCAGATTTCAATGTTATGTTGGTCTTTAGTAACCACGGGCAGGTATTTTCACTACCTAACATATATGATAGGTATCCATTCCATCATGCATTTTTGCATTGTCCTATAACTGTCAATTTTATGCTTGAGGTACAAACCCATTTGTTGCAACACAAAACCCTTCATCTGCTATAATACGTGTCATCATCAAGTGGTAGAGACTTACCAAACATGAGTGCCCTAGTTAGATCCTCTGCTTCATTTGGTGCTCATGCAGATATATATATTTTTTTTTCATAGGACCGGGAGTCCCTTATAGTTAATACATGACTTTATGTTGAGCCTCATTTCTCACTCATAAACATGCTACCTTATACCTATAGGACTCCCAACTGATTTTAATTTAATCTCTTTTCCAACTCGTCTTCAAAAATCAAAAATATTTCTGAGTGAACTTGTCTCTTTCACACTCGTAAATTGGATTTGAAAGGATGTCTATTTGGGACAAGTTTACCCCTTTTTCACACCAAGTAGACTAAATGTCATGAAAAACGACATTTTTTGGCGTTAAGTTGTGATTGCATCTCATTCCCTTGCTTGCAGTATTAAGCCTATAGCCAGTTCTCGCTTTGCATTATAAACCATTTGCCTCACTAGTTTTTTACAGCCTCAACCAAGCAGAGCCTCGTTTATATCCTTCGCAATTTGACACCCTATACCCAGGAGGGAACATTCCCCCAAGTGTCCCTCTCCCACATCCATCTCCTTGCATTGAGCATAGGTATGTTCCACTGTTGGAACTAGTTTTTCTTACTTGTGACACTCGTTTCCTCCTCTGTATCATAGTATTCATTTGTCTATGAAAAAACAAAAAAGTCAGGAGGGAAGGGAGTATTATCTTATATTGGCAGTAGTCGTGTCGCCTTTGAACAGAGTAGAAAGTTATTGAGTCCATTTGTCATCATAATTTTGGGTTTAGCATGGCCTTAGGAAGGTAAGCTCATTACAGAGAGTCTTCTCTACCAACCGGTTACTCTTCCAGTCCCTATGGAGAATTTCATTGATGCCTTCTGCATCTTATGGTTTCATCATTGATTCTATGTTGCCGAAGTCTTCCATATATCTCTTTCTCTCATTCAAAGGAATTATATCAACCTGTATCGACCATTTCTCAGAACTCTTAATTTTGCATGTCGGTGATACCCTCAGTTTGTCTCAGAGTCACATGATACTATATTACTCTCATGCACCTTGGTCCTACTTTCATCATTGGTAGGTAACCTTGAACCCAACAGTCAACATTTCATCATTGGTCATTGACTGGGTGGTTTCCCTTGTGTTTGATGGAAATACATCTATTCACACATTGGGATTCATGCAATGTCTTGGATGCCATTAGCCTTATTGGTGGTTTCCTCGCCTTTGTCAATAGTTTTCCTCATTGGCTGCTATTCAGAGGGTCATTTTCGTGTACCACTTGCACTTGGCACACACAAAAGATGCACATGGTTGTTGGTTTGTGAACATGTTCTTCGTCCGATTTCCTCCAAATCATGAAGCTCCTGCTTTGTACCTCATGCTGAATGATGAGAGATGCCTTAATTATCTCCTTTCAGTGGGTCTCCTTCCATCAAATTCAGCTCATCTATTCTAGAAACGAGACCTAGAGTCTTATGAGTACCTTGAGGTTTGAAGTCATTAGTGTCAGGTTCTCTCGACATCGACAGTTGGGAATACATCAATTATCCTAATTGATGGATTCTTCAGGTGTTCGAACCTGACTCCTTTATTCACACTTGTAAGAATGTACTCGGTTCCTTGATACTTACTTTCATTATCGATAGGTTGTCTTGCATTTGTTAATGGTATACCTCAATGACTGGTAATCAAACGATGTCTCATTATGTTTGACCTCAACTCCTTTATTCACATGATGTAGACTTGCACCCTCGACGGACTGTGTAGAAGACTTGAAGACATCAGTGTGTGGTCACATATTTCTTGAGCTGTTTCATTCTTTTCATTGAGCCAATACCTATATGACTTCAATGATCATGGGAGATCAATTGTACTCCATTGTATATAGATATCTTTAGATTGGTTTTGAGACTGTTTCTACTGGGCCTTGTTTGTGACTATGAAAACCTTTGGCATGTAACTGCATTTGTATTTTCCTATTCATGGCCATAGACAGTTGTTTGGTATATTTTCACATGGATCTGCAGTGTAATTCAAATTGGCAGCCATGTATGCAAAGTTAGTGCATAATGTAATGAGAAACTAGTTCTTCCACTTGGTTCCCCATCACTCCACTTCTGGGTTGTTTATAATGTATTTTGGCCATCGAAGATACTCCTCTGACCACACACATTAGGGGGAATTTGTTATAGAAAGATTTTCCTCACCCTATGTAATCTTTCACAGAAGGCCTTTTTCCATTTCCTTACGCAGACTTGTCATCCATTTTTGCAAATCCTAGAGCTAAAAATACATTTTTTTCCACATGTACGCACCTTGCCTACTAAACAACATGTGTATACTCAGGATGCACCACTACAGCTCGCGTACATCGGGATTTGTGCCCAAAAATTAAAATGGGTGTCATGTTTCCATGTCACGACAAGAGATCTATGATCCTTGGCCTTACATATACTGGAAACGTTCTGAATTGGCCCTTCTGTTCCATTTGAAGGCTATAAATAGGCCAATTCCGAGCTATGGAAAAGCGGAAAAAATAATTCAACTTTGAGAGAAAAGTTGCTATGGAGAAATTATTTACTTCATATTGAGTCCGCATCCCTTTGTCCTTTAAGTCTGAACACAGTGTTCAACCCCCAAGCTCTTCCCTTATTTGATTGAGAACTTCATTGTCTCTCTTCTATGAGGTTGACTTTGGTGGAGGATTGAAGTGGTGGAGGCCTAGATGGAAGGAACTTAGTTTCTCAGTTCCGAACCATGCCAACACAAAAGTTTGTAACATTTTCACTTCTACTGATCATATATTAATATAAATACTCTTTTTCCGTCCAATTGATATCTTGCAAATATTTGAATTATTATTCCATGGGCGTATTTGCCATGTTTATTAATGAATTATGCTATTGAATGTGCTAACATCATATATTATAACCATATGATTTCTTTTCTTGGTTGTTGAGGACTAGTTGCAGGTATATTTCTTTGGGTCAAGTGCTCAACGGTGGACTTCATCGAACGTCCGGACGAGGTAGGCCTTTTATCTTGTCTTGTTAGCATATTTTTTCTACATAGCATACTTGAGAATAGAGTTGATTTCTGCAATCATTTCCTTCTGTTGTGGTTTACCCTATCCATAGAGATATTTTCCTTGTAACAACTACCACTTCTTGACAGATCCTACATCAATTATTGTCCCTTCCTATGAGGCTATGCAATTAATAAAATCGTTTTTTCTACATGTTAAATTTAATTTAAATTATCATAATTTAGAGTTGGATTAAGTGTCATATGCAGAGCCATATTAAGTGTTAGATGGAGGGTAGAATTAAGTGCTAGATGGAGGGTCAGATTGAGATCTGGAACAAATTTCATATTTTTCTACACACCAGATCAGGGGCTGGGATAGATTCTGGACCTCCTTCTTGTTTCTTACTATGGATATGTGATTTAGCCTTTGAATATTAATTAGTTATGGTCAATTAAGATTTTTCTTCCTAAACTTTTGACAAATTTATAAGTTAGCATGTGAGTGCTTTATTTATGGTTTAATAAGACTTTGATTTTATTAATTCTTAAATGGATTGTAAATTAGTATTGAGTTCTTTAGATATTGTTAAAAGACTCGGGTCTCTCTTTATTCTCTTAAATGGATACGTAGGGTAGTTGAATTCTATCATTTACTTATTACAGTTGGTCTTCCCTTAACTCCTTTAATAAATTCTTCAAATAGAAATTGCATCCTTATATATGGTTGAAATAATATTTGGTCTTCCTCAATACCTTTGAATGGAATTGTAAGTTGACATTGGATTCTTATATTGTTTTTGGGTACTCCTTTAGTTATTTTAATTGGGTTTATAAGTCAACCTTGGGTTCTTCATTTTATTGTTTAAATAAAAAATGAACTTCTTTAAATTATCCTTATATATGGATGTGCAAGATATGATATAACTTATCTTATCTAATTCTTAAATTATGGGTTTGAACTTCTTATAGTTCTTGTAATGGAAATGTAAGGTAGTCTTGGAATATTTCCATATTGCTTGTTATGATTGAACCTCTGTGTTATTTTTAAATGGATATGTAAGCAATAGACTTCTTATTAATTGCTAATTATGATTGATTTCTTATAGTTAAAGAGGATACTTAAAGTGGTATTGAATTCTGTATGTGGTGCTTAAGGAAGACATTAAATCTTCTTATGGGATTTTATGATTGGAAGTGTAACTAGTATTTGAAGTACCTATGAATTCTTAATTAAGATATATCATGTTAGTAAGGTACATGGTTGAGTTACATAGAAGTTGTAATTATTGCAAATGGTGAAAACTTGATTGATGTTTGACCTGGACTGAGCCTGACTTGACAAGATACTAATGAATATTGAATTAGATATCTTCCCACTCCTAAGATTGTACTTATACTAATGGGGTTCTCATTAATATTTATGTATTAATTTCTTATTCGAAATTACACTTAAGCATTGCTTGAAAGATTTATTAAGTAGAGTAGATTATTATTTGCACTATGATGAATTGATGATTAAGTATGTTGATGATTCTAGTCTTGAATAACGGTGTATGATTGAATTAATGGGATTTATATGCTTCCTTGTTCCTCATAACATTTTCCAGTCTTGAGACCTTAAATGGTCAAAATCAATTGGATGAATCCTAGACTTGAGCGTTGCTTATGTGTATTGGAGGTCCTAACCATGCATGATAGGTTGGGCCGGTAGTTTCCTTATGTTATCATTTTGAGATATGGTTGATTTAATAATAGTGATGTTGATTTATGTTGAATGTGATGAAATTGATTGAGTAGTTATTAATTTATGTCGAGACGCATGTTACTTGTACTAACGAATGTTTCAAAAAAAAATATTTACCTATTTTTACATCACTGATTGTTGTCGTAACGGAGGGAATGTTACACTAAGGCTCAATCATTCCCTTAGTCATACTACCAGAATACCTAGGTACTAGAGAGTGTTCTTCCCAAGTGTTGTTCTTATTTTCCAATAGCAATAAGATTGTTGGAGTACATGGACATTTTCCTACTATTTAGCATGATTACTATTTATATCTTGTCTATTTGTAGTAAGTCTATTTTTAATTGTTGGATTCCTATATGTAATACCATGGGAAAATACCATGGGTTTCCAAAAACATGGGAACATAAACCACCATTATGTAATTTCCTATTTTCTAGGAGGAAGAGCGCTTTAGTCCTTTATTTTAGGAGATAATTCCTATTTCATAGGCTAGAGAGCACAATTGAGTGAGAATATTATTCTCCTAGACAAGTGCACACTTCTCATTAAGTCTTTAGTTCTATTATTAGTTATGGAGTCGAATTATACATGCAAGAGTTCTCACTTGTGCATGGCTAACTACATTTATGGCTAGCTAATTGATACTAAGAGGGAGTTTATTTTTTTCTATTACATGTGCATGCACTAGAATATCAACCTAGTTCAAAATAATCCTCTCTCCTAAAGATTCCTATAAATACATACTCATGACATTCAATTAATTTAGTGTTAATACAATTCTATTTTTTTCTCTCATTCTTGCTTCTTTCTCTCTAGGTCTTTTTGCAATCTTTGTGTGAATTTTCTCTATCTAGGTTCTCTTTGAAAGGTTTCATGGTTTCAACCAAAATTCATATGGTATTAAAATTGTTGGTTGCTAGGAGAAAGGCACACATGGACTTATTTGCAAGTACATAAGATTGCAGTAGTTAGAAAGAATGGGATTTTCCCTGTCAACACTTCTTACGCCACCAAATTATTTTGTTTGAAAGCCAAAGATTCTATTTCTTCTTAGAAGTATAGGTTTATATCGAATAATTGTGGAAAAAAATTAGATCCTGATTCTACAGAAGAGAAAATTATTTTTTTAGCAGAAAATATATGGCTTTTGGACTTATCTGCATGTGTATTTATCCTGAAATACAATATAATGTAGAATAGTTATCACTCTCAACTCTATATGAAGTATGGACCAAATTGGAGGTCCTATTCAGGATAAAGGAAGATCATGAAGAATTCATGTAGGATATTGATAAGACAAATTAAACAAAAAATCCAATGAAAGAACATGAATATCAAGAGAAATATGTAGAGACTTTTGCACATCCTATTGTTCTAGACATTCGAGATTATGTCTCCTCCAAACCATATCTAATTTTAGATCTGATTTCTGAATAAGATTCAAAATATATTGAGCATGCATATGATGAGATAGATCAAATACTCAAGTGGTTACAATCCATCCTATTGATAGTAGATTATCTTGTTGATGATCCCGCGGATTTGAGTTTGAGATCCTAGTTTGAGGATCCACCTCATGCACTCACAGTCACATAATCATTAATTTATCATACATTGCTACATAGTTCTGACATCTGACCATCCATCGTACGCAGAGGATGAAGAGAATCCATATTGGAAAACTAGAATGAATGAAGGGGATTTGGATCTTCTTCTTTCCAATAAGAGAAATGGGATATATACAAACATTTCATTGGTGCATATACTTCATCAAATCCGTACATACATCTACATATTAAAAAAGATATTCACTGATCATAAAATTTCACATTTGCGAGGTCTCCTTGGAGTGAAGTACACAATTTATTAGCAATTGTCTTTCTTTCCTTCTTCATTTTTGATGCATTGAGATTTGAGGGGGTTTTTTTCCCATGAGGTTTTCTCTCTTTCCTCTTTTTTTTTTTTCAATGTTCATTCATTAGATGCATTATTAAATGGGTACCTAACATGGATGAAAATTGTCAAGACTCATTCAATGTGCACACCCCATTTGTGTTTCAGGGGGTGTTAAAGTAGATGCACATTTTCATACTATTTAGGAGGGTTTATATTTATAGCATGTCTATTTATAGTAGGTCTATTTTTATCTAGCGATTTCTTTTATTTAATACCATGAAAAAATACCATGGGTTTCCAAAACCATGGGCATATAAACCACCATCAGGTAAATTCATATTTTCTAGGAGGAAGAGTGCTTCATTCCTTGATTTTAGGAGGTAATTCCTATTTCATAGGATAGAGAGCACACTTGAGTGAGAATATTATTCTCCTAGAAAAGTGCACACTTATCCTTAAGTATTTAGTTCTATTATTAGTTATGGAGTCCAATTATACAAACATGATTTCTCACTTGTCCATGGCTAACTCCATTTATGACTAACTAACGCCATTTATGGATAGTTAACTGATACTAAGAGGGATTTTATTTTTTCTATTACATGTGCATCCAATAGAAGCTCAACCTAGTGCACATTACTCCTTTCTCCTAGAGAATATTATAAATATGTACTCATGACATTCAATTAACATAGTGTTAATAACACTCTATTTATTTATCTCATTCTTGCTTCTCTCTCTCTTTCTTTTTGAAAGCTTTGTGTGAATTTTCTCTAGCTAGGTTCTTTGTGAAAGGTTTTAGGGTTTCACCCAAACTTCACAAAGACCTTCGAAAAGATTATGTAAGGCTGGTTTCAATTATAAATAGGGGACTTACTATATACCCAAAGGTATGTAGAAGTGAGACTCCATCTACAGGTACTGTCTGATGTAGTACTACTCAAAAGGGTACCAATAGAGGTTACAAGGGTTTCCAACAAGAAACAATGTGTTTCTAGTAACCATGTGAAACCATGTTTATTTTCTAAATGTATTCTCCCCCAATTGTAGTTTTACCCACATAATGATAGATCCTATGTTATTTAAATATGTCAAAACATGTCTCTAAAAAAATTTAAAAAATGTGCTTCCTAACCACGAAAAAATATCTTTAAATCACTATAAAATAATTGGTTCAAAAAACCTCACTTCCACAAGAAATATATCATAAAATATAATGATTCAAAATATGAAACTTTTTCCACATGTACTTCACCATGTCAAATCAAGATTTTGAAACTTCACTGAACAAAATTACAACAAAAATGCCAAGATTATTGATTTTAGGATTAGTCTCAAACCTTGTCTTCCATGGAATATATCTCCGAAAGTTTAGCGAACTAGAACATGAAATTTTGAACACCTACACTATGACATGCCTCCTTAGTCTCCACAAAATTTCACTATCTTTAACCTCCCAATATTTTTTTATAGTGAAACTCCCAAAATGTCTTGTTTAAAACTTAATTAATGATGAGTAAAAAACCCTGTATTCCATAGGATATATATCCTAAATAACGATGACCCAAAGCCGGATTTTTTTTACCAAAGGTAATGTGATATGTATGTTAAGTAACCTACAAATATTTCCATTTGAACCATCCTTGAAATAAATTTATGGAAAAAACTCCAAAATGACTTGCTTGAAGAAAAAAAATGCTAAGATCAATGTTCTTGATACCCAACGTTATAAACCAATGCCTTGATAATAATAAAAAGTCAATGAAAATAGTCCACTTTGAGGGGGAAACCTCTTTTTACAATATATCCATTTCATAAGAAAAGATAAGATGAGATAAGATGATCTTAAGACTAGGTCTCCTTGGTGTGTGTGTGTGTGTGTGTAATTTTTAAAAGTGAGGATAAAAACAATCCTTCTAATTATAGGACCGTTATTATTAGCCCCATTTTAGCTAAGCTATATGGAATTATTTTGGAAAATAAGGTCGACACATGGATAGAAATCCATGGAGAAAGAGCTATAGGATAGGTTGGGTTTAGAGGCCACCATTTCACTATGGACCACCTTGTTACATTTAGGATCATTGCAGAGAAGTGTCATAATTGTAAAACCAATCTCCTTTGTTGTTTAGTTGATTTTAGAAAATATTTTGACATTGTTCCAAGGACTAGCCTCTGGAATAGGTTAGAAGATATTAAATTCCCTTTTGAGTTAAGAGCTGCTGTAACAAGGATATATGAGAAATTTATTGGCAAGTTTAGGAACACTAAGGGTTGGTCGAAAAAAAATAACTATAATATAGGAGTCAAGAAAGGTTTTCCCCTATCCCCTACCCTTTTTGGCATCTATATTGATAACTTATAATATTGTTTAGAGGACACATACTATGTTTTCCCAACTCTTGCTAGTATAGTCATCATCCTCCTTGTTTATGTTGATGATATTGTTCTTATGATGAAGAGTCCCTATGACCTACGTAAGCAACTAATAACCCTCAAGGAATTCTTCTATACCATGGGAATGAGTGTGAACACTGACACAACAAAGGTTATAATAATTAAATCCAAAAGGATCACCTATGATACTTTTATTTATGACAACAATAGCTTGGAGGAAGTTCCTTCATATACATATCTTTGAATTGATATCCACCACAAGCTCAATTGGAACTAAAACGTTGAGAAAAGGATAAATGGAGGGTGGAAAACTTATTATGGGTTCAAAAACAATTGTAAATCAACATACCTTTGGCTTTGGGATAATTTTTTTTTTATCTTTCACACTCTCCTCACTCCAATTATCTTATATGAATGTGAAATTTGGGGCTGCAGTATATCTAGAGAATCCTGGAGAAACATAGAACATATCCAAAAGGATTTTATAAATTATAATCTCAAAATTAAGGGAAATACACCCTTCAACCCATTGAAAATACTGCTATGATTAGATACTTAATGTACAATAATAATATAAACCACATGGATGAAAAGAGGCTCCCCATAATTGCCTCAAAATATAGCCAAAACCACCAATGACTCAAGCGAGGATGGCATAAAGATGCCAAATCTTGGATAAACAATTGGGGAATACAAGAAGAAGCCATCATGCAAAATATTGATAATATTACAAATATTATCACTTCTAAATTTAAGGAGAATATGTGGTGTGATAAATAATTAGTGGATAAAAGGAAATTAAGATACTACAAGGAGGTGGTCAACCCTAATTTACAAGATCAAAATTACCACTTAGTTTTTAAAAGTGGAAAGAAGAAAATAAACATTCCTAAAATAAGAACAATTTCTCACAAGCTACATAGTGAAACTGGGAATTGGAAAACTCCCAAAACACCATGGGATGAGATAATATGTCACCTTTGCGACACTAGGCGGGTAGAAGATACAAAATACTTCCTCTTGGATTTCCCTACCTATACCCATACTAGATCCTAATTTAAAAATATCTCCACATTACTGACCTTTCTAACCTCCTAAATCATCAAAACTATGGTGATCTTGGAAT
>JASDQU010752046.1:46906-64058 GCA_032191745.1 Picea mariana
AGTAAAGGTCAAACTGTACAAAGTTTCACAAAAGAATTTAGGAAGAAATCTCTTGCATTAAATATTCCTTTGGATTATTATGAAACTTTAATGAAGTATATTGGCGCACTTCACAGTTATATTCATCATAATTTTCTCTTGTTTAACCCCACTAGTATTGACAAGGTTTGTGTGCAAGCCACTCACCTTGAGAACAGGGGGAAATATGTTCAAGAAGATCCCACGAAGAAACCTTCCAACCTCCCACATAAAACTTTTAAGAAGTTTAAAAGGAATGACAAGAAGACCGCCACAGTGATGAGAGAAGGAGGAAATCTATCTTGCCCTCATTTCAAGAAAAACGGTCACAATGAAGAACATTGGTGGAAACTGCATCTAGAAAAGAAACTGAAACAGTTCGGTGGAAAGGGGAAGACAAAAACTGTTGCTATAGTGAAACATAATATCTTGGTTCTGATTCAGGAGATGAAGGAAAGATCACAATGGTTGGAGTACAAGGTAAAGATTCCCTTCATGCTAGTTCAAGTTCCAATAATTAATCTCATTTTGATGAACGAAAGAGGAGTGAATTATTTCACATACGAGTTGTATCTAAACAAACTAAGATAGATGCAATATTTTATCTGGGTTCCTAAGTAAACTTAATATCTGAAGCACTTGTCAAGAATATGGGTCTTGAAACAAAACCACATCTGAAGCCGTATCCTCTTGGTTGGGTATGTGATAAAGAAAAATTTAATGTCACCAAACAATGTAGGGTCATATTTTTTATTGCTTCAAAGTTGATTGATGAAGTGGATTTGGATGTTGTACCACTTGATATATATGGAATAGTATTGGGAAGTCCTTATATTTATGATAGAAAATCAGTCTTATTTCGTCATGAGAACAAATACCACCTTACTAAAGGGGGATTGGAATATATTGTTAGAGCTCACAACATGAGGGTAAATACAACACTTGTTAGTGCAGGGAAAATGAAAAGACTCATAAACACTAATAAGAGATATGTACTCATAGTCGTCAAAGAGAAATATGTCTAGACATATGACGCTTTTCAAGCATGTGATCCACCTCATAAGAAGGAATTAATTGATATTGTTTCTAAGTATTATGATATTTTTCAGGAACCAAATGGATTACCTCCTAAGAGGGAAATCCAACATGAGATACATTTTCAGAAGGATTCTCATGTTCCTAATGTGGGCATGTACATGATGCCAGTTGTGGAGATGAAAGAGATCAAGAAGTAGGTACAAGGCTTATTGGATAAATGGGTCATCAGGCCCAGTTCATCTCCTTGTGTTTTTCCGATCGTGATGGTGCCAAAGAAGGATCACACATGGAAAATGTGTGTTTATTAATGGGCCTTAAATAAAATCACGATGAAAAATATATACCCTCTTCCTCGTATATATGATTTACTTGATCAATTGAAGAATGCTATTTATTTCACTATGTTGGATTTCCGCAGTGGATATCATCAAATCAAGGTTGCAGAACGTGATGCATGGAAAACTTCCTTTAAAACCAAACATGGATTGTTTGAGTGGTTAGTTATGTCATTTGGGATTTGTAATTCCCCAGAAACTTTCATGCGTGTGATGAATGATGTATTCAGGCCTTTCCTAGATGACTTTGTGATTGTATATTTAGACGACATTCTTATTTTTAGTGGGACTTGGGATGAACATATAAGGCATGTAAAGAAATTATTGGATACTTTGCAAATGGAAAAGTTGTATGTAAAATTGTCTAAATGTGAATTTGACTTCACTTGTGTACTTAGGTCATATTGTAGGGGGAGGACAATTAAAAATTGATCTTTCCAAAATTGATGTAATTGCAAATTGTCCCGAGCCAAAAAGTGTAATCGAAGTTCGAAGCTTCTTAGGTGCGGTCCAATATTGGAGGAGGTTCATTTCCAAATTATCCTTTATATCATCTCTTTTGCATGCCTTAACCAGTGTGAAGAACAATTTTCAGTGGGAAGGAAAGCAACAAAAAGCTTTTGACACTTTGAAGGAGAAGATCAGTACAACACCATTATTATCACTATCAAATCTTCAAGAACCTTTTGAGATCGAGATAGATGCCAACAGATACGCCATGGGTGTAGTATTGATGCAATATCGTAAGCCTATATGTTACCACTCTGAAACTTTAAACCAAGTTGTTGTTAACTATCCTACCTATGATAAAGAGTTGTATGCATTAGTCCAGATCATAAAGAAATGGAAGCACTAATTGTTAGGGAAGGAAACAATCATACATACAGATCACCAACCCTTACAATATCTCCAAGCACATACCAAATTGTGACAATCTCGACACTACAGATGGATGGGTTTTCTACAACAATTTCATTTGGTAATAAAGTACAAAAAGGGTACAAGTAACAAGGTAGTTGATATGATTTCTAGACCTCCTATTGTTGCTTCTAATATTTTGAATAATACTTCTTTATCTCATGATAGCTATGTAGAACAATATGCCGTCGATGAAGATTTTCAAGAAGTATTTGAGAAGCTAACCCTTGCTGCACAGGTAGAGAACTATTGTCTACAGGGAAAACTACTCTAGCGTCTTGGAAAGCTATGTATTCCCACAAGTGAATGAGTCCATGTAATACAAGAAGATCACACTTCTCTTGTGTCTGGGCATTTTGGGGTAGGAAAAACTATGGCTCATTTTTAGAGGTTTTGTTTATGGCCTCAAATGAAAGAAATTGTAACTAAATATGTAAAGGGGTGTGTGATGTGTTCTACTTGTAATCCCACTAATAGAAAACCGGGGCTATACTCACCACTTCATGTTCCATCCCATCCATGGGAAATTGTCTCCATGGATTTTTTAGGGGGTTTACGACCAATGACCAAAGGGGGTCA
Source organism: Picea mariana (assembly GCA_032191745.1). Classification (NCBI taxonomy): domain Eukaryota; kingdom Viridiplantae; phylum Streptophyta; class Pinopsida; order Pinales; family Pinaceae; genus Picea; species Picea mariana. The sequence continues at coordinate 49,795 of JASDQU010752046.1, forward strand.
TGGCTATTTGTATGTTGTATTGGATAGGTTCAATAAGATGTATATCTTGATGCTATGTAAAAAGAATATCACTGCTGAGTAGACTTCTACTCTCTTCTTTCAATATGTTTGGGTTCACTTTGGGTTACCCACATCCATTTTCTTGGATCGAGATACTCTATTCCTTGGGGACTTTTGGACTAGCTTGTGGAGAATGATGGACACCAAATTGAAGAGGAGCATTGATTTCCATCCATAGATCGACAGACATACAGAGGTGATAAATCAAATAGTGGTAATTTTTCTTTGAGGCTACTGCAACAACCATCCCAAGTTATGAGATGAAAATATACCCTATGTACAACATGCGTACATCTGAGATTTATATTTGTCCACTCAAAGTTCACCTTTTGAGACATGTTTTTGGGAACTACTAAAGGTTCCTTTGGAATTGATGTATGGGAGAGATGTCGATGTGAATGAAGAAGGAATAGAGGACATAGCTTGCAATTTCATCCAGAGGATCTAACAGATACAACAAGCAGTCAGGGAACAATTGTAGAAAATTCAAGAACAATATAAAGCTCAACATGAAAGGAATAGGGTTGATCATCAGTTCCAGGTTGGAAACTGGCTATGGCTTCACATCATCAAGGAGATATTGAAGAGTGAAAGAAAGAAACTCAAGCCCATTCATTATGGACCCTTCACTATCTTGTGGAAAAGTGGAACCAATGCTTTTCATCTGGATCTTCCACCTTACATGCAAATGTACTCAATTGTGAACGTTGAGAACTTGAAACGTTTTTAGCCTCCCATGATCATGGATCAAGATGAGGAAGCTTCAATACCGTCAGTTGATGAATTTGCACCTAAGTACTTGGATGATTTACAAGAATATATCATCATGGACAGAAGGATGAGGACTTCACACATGGGTGATCTTGATTATCATTGAGTAGGCTTAAAAGGAACACATCCAATAAAGGAAAAATGGATAGAGAAGGACAAAGTGAGGGGACTCTTCCCTCACTTACCTATTGATTGATGACATATTTTAGTGGTCCAAAAATCTCTCAGTGGGAAGGCGTGATCCAAAAAAGATCCAAAGGAGGATAAGACCAAATCATAACACACAGAGGCAACTCAGGATGCTTAGAATGGCTTTAGCAGATAGAGAAAGGGAAAAAATTCAAAGTTCCCAAAACTTAGTGGAAATGACATGATCAGGAATAGCGCGTTGCAATATTTCTAACGGTGCAAACAAATCATTAAACACAGTTACAGATTGAGAGTTATTCGCGGTCAAAGTTTGGTCAACCTAGCCCAATCAATAGGGAATAAGTCAGCATCCGTATAGATGACGTCAACAACCATACAATACAATTGGAAGGAGCAGGAAGGTGACACGTTGCATGTTGATGTCATCATGATGATGGGGAAGCATAGAGGTTGCCATGTGTCATCCAGTTTTGGCATTTTTTGATCGATCTGTGGACCAATCAGATCATGCCATGTGGCATCCGTATAGTTCATAAAACTGATGTGGTGGTTGTCTTGGTGTGATGAATTGGAATATGGAAGCATGGACTAGTGAGGGGCCTCCACGTGGCCCAATCATAGGCTGCCATGTGGAAGGCGGGAAAATCCCAAGGACAACCCGTGAATGAAATTTTGGAAGAAAATTGTTTTGTGGGTCCACCAAATCTAGTGGACCATGCCAAACCTAGCCACGGTTTTAAATCCTTGGAGAAGGTTCTAGAGCCACTGCTAAACTGGCAAAACAGAAATGTGTGTGTGTATATATATATATATATATATATATATATATATATATATAGCATATAACAATATAATCCCAAAAGGAGACTCTACGGGGTTTGACCCTGGGACCTCCTCCCACAACACCTTAACACATCCGCCCTAACCAATAGGTTGTGGATTCCACATTGTAAGCAACGCCTAAATAATTTCTTAAATGATTCATTCGCCCAACCACAGGGGGAGGCACGCAGATCGTACGACCATCCAGACATGCATTTTGATGCAAGTACATCCATAATTGCAGGTTACAAAGAGTATGGAAATCGAGACTAAATTATTCTTGGGCCTGGGAGTTCCAAAGTCAGATCGAGGCATGGAGACAACCATTTTTGGGTAATTAGACACCACAAATTTATTGGTGCTGTCTGTTTTCTGATATGAGCATTATTTTTGCAACTTGATTTTAGAATGAGGTATACTTATGTATTTTTCCAAATTCTTTTGCTGAGTTGATGAACGAGTCTACTCATTTGAGAGCAAGATCTAGAGACGTATTCCACCAGGGACGAACTCCATTATCAAGTTTTTGTGTTCAGATCTGATGCTTATGTCTCTTAATTTTTTATCTTTTCCTTCTTTAATGGTGCACTTCAATTTAAGCTCATTTAATGCAATTATTTATAAGTCACGATGAAAAGATCCTGAATCACTCCATCATGAGTGCACCCTCATTTGACACTTATAATGAAATCATTTCAATCACATGTGAAGGATCACCAACATAATGTCGCAAAACAAATACATGAAAAACACCATGCATACACCTCAAAGAATCAAGTAAGGCTAGTCGATAAGCCACAGGTCCTTTCTTTTTCACAACTTCAAAAGGTCCCACAAAACTAGGAGAGAGTTTATCACCAATCAAAAACTTAATCGAACTCTTGTGCGGCTTCACCCGCAAGAAAACTCTGTCACCAACTTCATAGTAGTAGTCAACGTGATGCACATTAGCATAACACTTATGTCAATATTGCACCTCTTTAATCCTTTGTATTATCGATTTCATTTGTTCTTCCATTTATTGGATCACTTATGGACCTACTAGGACCCTATCCTCGAGTCAATCCTAGGTCAATGATGTCCGACATGGTCACCCGCAGAGAACTCAAATGGTGCCATATTAATGGTACTTTGATAACTGTTGTTGTACATAAACTCTACCGGTGGCAGGAATTCTTCCCAACATTTATGTTGTTTCATTACATACATACGCAACATATATTCTAAGATTTGGTTCATTCATTCTGGCTTCCCATCCGTCTCAAGGTGATATGATATACTAAAGTTCAGTCGTGTCCCCAAGGCCTCTTGGAAACTGGTCCAAAAATGTTCGATAAACACCAATCCTCTATTGAATATGATCCTTTTTGGCATGCCATGCAATATCACAATCTTGTTGAAAAAAACTGTTGTTATGTCTGGTGCCTTGTACGTTGTATGCACAAGAATAAAATTTGCACTCCTCGTCAGAGTGTGAACTACCCCGAAAATCTAGTCATGCCTCCTTACCGTCAGTGACATTCCAACAATAAAATCAATTGAAATTACCTTCCATTTCGATTCTGGAATAGCGTGTGGATATAGTAATCCGACTGGATGTCTATGCTCAACCTTCACGTATTGACATTCTAAACATATCTCCATGTATTTAACTATATCAGACTTCATTCCTTTCTAGAATATTAAAGGCTTGAGGTTTGCCCTCATCTTCGTGACTCCCGAATGAGCCATGTACACTGATCTATGAGCTTCTCTTAAGATCAAGATTCTCAATTCATCATTAGGCGATACATAAATCCGGTTATTATACCTCATCAATCTGTCGTTGCCCAATGTATAACCTTCAATCTTTGGTACCCTCATGGTGTCCGATATTTTCCTTAACGTCTCTATACCAGTCATCGTCGAACTGTATAGTTAGAATCTTTTCTTGAAGATTCATCTAAAGATGTATCACTGAAAATATGCATGGTCTCCGACTCAATGCATCTGCCACTCTGTTCACTATTCCTTTTATGTAAGTAATCTCAAAATTGTATTCGCTAAGAAATTATGACCAATGCCTTTGTCACGCACTCAAGTCACTCTACGTAAGTATGTGCTCCAATCCACAATTATTTGTTTTTAGTTTGAATTTTCATCCAATCAGATAGTGTCTCCACACTCTCAAGGAATACACAATGGAAAATAACTCCAAATCATGTGTTTTGTAGTTCTCCTCATGCTTTCTTAATTTCCTTGAGATGCAAGCGATCAATCGACCGTCTTGCATCAAGACTTTGCCTAAGCCTTCCTTGGATGCATCTGTGCATACCAAGAATTCCTTGTCCATGTCGAGGACTTTTAGTATTGGTGTTGTTGTCAACAACCCCTAGAGCCCTTGAATTGATTCCATGCACTTCTCAGTCCATATGCACTTCTTTTTTTTGTTCTGCAATTTCGTGATCAGATTTGCTATATTCGAAAAATCTTCGATGAATCGTCAGTAATATCCAGATAAACCCATAAAGATGCATAATTTCGGTACGTTTTTTAGCGTAGGTGATTCCATAATAGCCTATACCTTCGTTGTATCCATAGTGATTCCTCCGTCGGAGATAAAATTCCCTAAGTAATGAATCCTCGATTGATAAAAAAAAGCATTTCGACAGTTTCCTGTATAATGTTTTTTCTCATAAACACTGTAGTACCAGGTGAAAATGTTCGTCATGTTCTTCCATCATTCGAGAATATATAAATATGTTTTCAATTAATACTTGAACAAACTTTTCCAAGTATTCATGGAACACCCCATTCATCAATCTCATGAATACCCCCGGATTGTTTGTCAGTCCAAATGGTAAACTTGTAGTTTTTGAACCTCATCTTGAAAGCAATCTTAGGAATGTCTTCCTATTTAATTCGTAAATGGTGATAACTCGATCTAAAGTTGATATTTGAAAACACCATCATGCCTCTCATTTGATCAAACACATTGTATATTCTTGGCAACAGATACTGGTTCTTGATCGTCACCTTGTTCAATTGACGGTAGTTAATGCAAAGTCTCCATGACCCATCCTTATTTCTTATGAAAATAGCAGGAGCACCCCAAGGTGACACGCTTGGACTTATAATTCTTAGGTCTAACAACTCCTTCAGTTTCATTTTCAACTCCTGTAACTTAGGTGTTGACATCCGATAAGGTGTTCTTGCTATAGGTTTAGTTCCAGTTTTCAAGTCGATTGTAAACTCCAACTCTCTTTTGGGTTGCAAACCTGGTAACTCTTCTCGGAACACGTCAACAAACTCTCATACGACCAGAAGGTTTTCTAATCCTTCCACCATGCCTTTTTAATTCAATGCTAAGATTTCATATAGCTTGCATCCTTTGTGCATGCTCTTCTGTAATTGTAGGGAAGAAATGAACCTCAGAGACACTCCATGCTTTCTTCCTACAATCACTCTTCTTTGTCCCTCATCATTGGTCAAACTCAATTGTTTCGTCTTACAGTTGAGCAACGCATCATGTGATTCCAACCAGTTCATATCGATCATTATGCCTTAAGATCCTAAGGTCATGACATATAGATTGGACTTCATTACAAAATATCCCAAGTCAATGTTAGAGTTTGTAACCTTTCCTGCAACGTTTTTTTGGCACTTGAAGCCATTTCTATGTGTCTAAATTCATCCTGCTTGAATGCCTTTACCTTAATTCTTTTTAGCGCTACACTAGAAATAACGATCTCTATAGCACATGGATCTATCAAAATACTAAAATTTTGGTCGACGATAGTACCTGACGTCTCGAGCATAGTGGACTGGTGCTCAGTCTAGCAGTTATTCACCACTACATGAATCTTGTGGGGCTTGCCCAAATCTCCAACTGACCCGACTACTCTAGCCCTCTCAAACAGACAGTATCGTTGGTAAGGTGACTCTCCACATTTCCAAAATCTGGTCTTTGGTCCAGTACTCCTGGTACCCGAAGTAGTAGTTGCTTTCCTATAGCCTAAAATCATGGTCTGTTTTATTGAATAGGCCTAAACTATTATTGTTGCAAACGATTCTACTTCTGATGCGATGGTCCTCTGTAAGGAGTACTCTACTGAGGATCTAGTCATAATGGTGTCGTGAATGTGGATTCTCTTGACACATATCGTTACCCTGATGTATGTCTAGTTGGTGTTTGATGCTACTGCACACCTAATGTTGTTTTTCTAGTCAGTCTTGCAGGAGTCCTTCCCTGACCCCCACTGGTCAGCTCTTCCTCAGCTATGAGGGCCTTTTGGACTTCATCATGCAATGTCTGTAGAATTAGGATCCTCGTCTTCGCCCGAATGTTGAAGTTAAGGTCGAACACAAAATTGTTTAGCTTTAGATTCTCTATGTTGAGGTGTGGAGCATACCTAAGAAACTCCATGAATCGGGCCTCATACTCTAACACCATACAACCACCTTGTTGTAATGAGTTGAACTCATTGAGCTGGAGCTCAATGAATTCCTTTGACAAATACCTCTCTTGGAACCATTCCTTGAACAATTCCCATGACACGTCTTCGACGACCATGTTCAGTTGAGGTAGGAGATTCTTCTAGCATAGAAGAGCGCTCCCATTCAATTGAAATACCTCCATGTGGACTTTCATCTTGGAGGTATAGTTGCGAAGAGGGAAGCACATCGCCATGTTCTCCAACCAAGCCTTGACGAATGAGCCATCTGTGGCACCCATTAACTCATGAAACTTAACCTTCTCGAGTTCTATGTGAATGCCACCACTACCAATTGAAGCATGTTGTGGACCCTCATTGGGTACAGGAACCTTGAACTCATCTCTATTTAGTTGGTTAATCAATGCCTCTGACATCCTCTAAAAGGACCTCATCAAAACAACCACATCCCCCACAACAATCTGCTCATGTCTAATGACTTGTTGTTCTCCTTGGGGTTTAGACCCCTCTTGCATGGATGCTACTGGAGTCATCGTGTCTCTGTCTCTAGCACCATGTCGTCTACCTCCATGGGGTCCTCTAACCATGATTACCTGCATGGACAACTTTCAATTTCAATCAGCGATAATTTATTAATCATGTGTCTAATACATTGGAAGGAACAATGATCCCAAGTTGTGGGGTTGAACCTTCTCTGACACCATATGTAACAGACCCTTTGTTATGACAACAAATAGTGATGTACAAAGGTGAATGAATTTTTTTATTTTTTTTTGCATAAGGAAATTAAAATCGTCACAAGATAATTAATATCCTCTCCATCAACACATCATCATAATCAATAACGACACAAATCCAACACATTAACATAAATAATAGCAACGCAGGTCAAGACATCACAATCAACTGAAGAAAAATACCATAAATTATCAACCATGTCACTGAATAATAAAAGAACTACCTTCCCAACCTATCCTGCATGGTTAGGACCTCCAGGACACATAAGCAATGCTCAAGCCCATGATTCTTCCGATTTATTTTGACCACTTAAGTTCTTAGGTCTGGCAATTGTTCTGAGGATCAAGGAGGTGTCTAAATCTCTTATTCGACACAACTCATAACTCCAGTCTAGCTTATCGGTCAACCATCAACATTATTACATGGTGCAAGAGAAATATAACTACTAAACAACCATACATCAACTTTTTCATGGCGCAAGAGAATCTAATTTCTACAACAATCATGCATCAACATAATTAATGGTGCATGAGAAATCTAGTTACTAAAACAATCATATATCAACATTATTTTCATGACGCAAGGGTTATCATCAACTTCATTTTCATGGTGCATGAGTAAGAAAACTCCTAACTAATCACACATCAACAATAATTCATGACACAAGATTGATCATCAACTTATTTTCATGACGCAAGAGTAAGCAAACTCCTAACCAATCACACATCAACATTTAATTCATTTGGCAAGAGTGATTATCGAGTTTATTTTCATGGTGGAAAAGTGATCATCAATTTTAATTCCATGTTGCAAAAGTAATTATCAATTTTATTTCCATGGTGCAAAAGTAACCAAATTACATAATCAAAATGAAAAATTGATAATCTAACATGGAGGTAGAGTAGAGGCAATCAAAGGGTACAAATTAGTATTTATTACATGAATGAATAGAAAGCTCAACGTGACTCATTGTCCTAAATATGGACTATGTTTACGGGTTCAAACATTTTCATAATGTCAAACAATTTGGAACATACAGAAGCAAATTTACATAATGAAAAATGTGAAAATATGAGATTAGAGAAATATATGTACCTATAACCCTTTTTCTTCCTAATGACTAGTATTTGGTCCAAATGGTATTCCAACCAAACAATTGTAATAAATAACCCAAACAAATTTTAAATGTAAATGCAATTTCAAGCTAATATTCTAGCCTCAAATATACATATGAGAAAGTTTAGTTCTTGCTTGTAAGAGGTTTTAATATTGAAATTCTATCTATTCCATGAATTATTTCATTTAATAGTGATAATTTAAATTCACAACTAAATAATTATTTTTTAAATATATAGAATCAATTTCTGTTTAATATCGTTTGAAAAAATATATGTAATTGTTATCGATACAAATTACAAAGATTACATTAGGTTTTGCACATTGTGGGTTTGTATCATCCATACTAAAAACATCATGCGTGTAATGGATATGGACAGGGCGTTAACGCAAATCATTGAGGATCGGAATTGAAGGAAACATGGGCAGTTCTCAAGGTTTTGGAAAAAAACGAAGTACACCTGCCCATGCCGGTCACCAGGCATTGTCCTCATACCAATAAAAGAGGAAGGAGCACTTAGCATACCCGGATTTTGTCCAGACTAAGCGATGGGAAGGGCGCATTGCAAGCCCGAATACCGTATGTAAGTGTGCAAGGAGAGGGCACCTTGGCCAAGCAATTTCAGTCAAGGAAAAGAGTAAAGGGAGGGCGCAATAGCTGGCCCGAATTATGTCAAGTAGGAAACAATGAGAGGGTACACAGGCCACCCAGATTTCTGTCATGGACGAGCGAGAGTGGGCGCACTTGGCAAACCCTAAATCTGTCACGACTCGAGCAACGGCAGAGCGCACCAGGCCACCCAAATCTCTGTCATGGATGAGCAAAGAACGAGCGCACTTGGCAGCCCGATTTTCTTTCAATGGAAGGAGTTAGGAAAGGTGCACTCATCAGTTCGAGTTATGTCCAGTGGATGAGAGCAGCAATGGCACTCCAAGCCATTCGATTTCTGTCCGAGAGGGGGATAGGAATGGCGCACTGCCACTTCTACAACTGGGACCTTCATCAAAAATGGAGGACGGAATTGGTAATATGCAACACCGTCGTGGCTAAGGCATGGGTTCAGTAGCACGAATACAGGTTTCTAGATAGATATTAATCCAAGAGGACATGGCGTTCAGAGATATAATACCACAAACTGCAAGTTTTTCCTAAACTCTTCACTAAAAGTCGTCATTACTATTCAATCAATCAATTAATCTACTTCATTAATCTAGAACCATATTACCTAGATCCACACATCAAGAATATAATAATAACATTACAGTTAGGTCCATTACATATAATTATTTTCTCAATAAATCAGAAGATAAGAAGTTGTAAAGCAAGCTTGAATTGAGATTCCATTTTAACTAAATTTTTCATTCCTCCAACAATATTCCAATTGAATCATTATATAGAATCCAATCCACAATGGAAATGTCCATAATAATTTAAAACTAAAGTTCATTAAACAAGAAAGGAACAAACTTATTCATAAATACCGTAGTCAAATTGAACCAAGAAGTTGATCTTCAACCTTGAACGCTAGTCCTTCTTGCTTCCGCATGTCAATCCGATAATTCACCGGTACCTCCGAGCCAATGCTAGGGGTACTCTTCTTCCCCATTAGCCCCTGCCCACACACACAACCATAAATTCTATTCCTTCCAACTTTTCTCACAAGGTAGAGCCACCACTCTCTCCCAAGCTAGGTATCCCAGCTCTCACAAGTAAAACTAGTCAAAATTTTTGCAGCATAAACTTACCTATAACCAATGTTATGCATTTCTCATCTAGGCCATTTGTTTTATAGAAATTCTTCATGACACATCCCCACTTGCACAATTAATTTTCTTTTTAATTAAGAAATTTAGAATTATTTCCACCTTACATTTGATATACTCTCCCCCAAGTTGCACAAGTAATTCCACAATTTATTAAAATAAAAGTAAATTTCCCTCACCCTTCCTAAAAGAACTCCTTAAATCACTCCTAGTTGTCTCTTTATTCCCCTTATTTCCAATTAATGAGTAACGTTATTTTAAAAAATCCATTTTTATATTTTCTTACACATATGTGCCTTAAATCAAATCATTATGATTACTTTTTTTTACTTAATTATTGTATTTATTTACCACATTCCCCTTTTGATTTAGTTATTAATTTCAATTTATCCTCTTTACAAAACTTAGACTCATGCTTAATTAAATTTTATTTGAAAATGATTTGAATCTTAGGGATTCATCATTAATAATTTATTCATTAATTATTATTTTAAATAAGAGAATGTCAAATAAATTTATCATTTTCTAGGTCACCTAGATTTGTTGACTCAAGTTTATTTTTAAATCACGCGACGTGGGCCCCTTCAAGATGCATTCCCATGCATCCAAGGGCGCCACTTGCCTTTTGAATGGTTTCGTATCTTTCCAACCCCTAGAGTCAACACTCCATTCAAGTGAACTTGTGAGAGACTAAGGGATTCTAAGGAATAAGGACCATGCCTTATTGTGTGCCCCTTAGAAATCTACATGAGCGACTATCTGAGTCTTCCATCATGACACCGTGGATCTCTCAATATAGGAAATCACTAACCTAGAATTAGAGCCACGATGGGTGTGCTAGTAGGTTGTGACAGAGACTCTGCCACACCTATCCCTCAATATCTAGTCTATATTCATAGCCCCTTGACTCCTTATGTGAGTCAGATTAGCAAGCAATTGTCATCCTGCATCCATCAATGAAACATTATCAATGATCCATATACAAAATCATTCTATAAACGATCATATATCACATATGCATAAATGAAATACTCAAACCAATACAACCCACTCCCTCACTCAATCCAGAGTCCAAGGAGGTCCATCAATGCCCTTGGCATCAACAATCCATCAAGTTTCCTGTACACTCAGGGAAACTCGTCAATAGCATCTATCCATACACATATAACACATAAAATAAAAATCATGATCCATCAACATCATCATAAGAATCCATAAGAGAAATAAATAACCATGTACTATAACCAGATCACTTGCATGGAAGTGTCCTCAAAGAATAAGTAAATAACATGTGCTCGCAAGAGAGGAATGTTACAAGAGGAAACCAAAAAGGAAGGAGAAAATATCAATAGTAGATTTGATAGTGAGATGAGTGTATGGGTGCAATTAATGGAACAAGCATTGGGAATGGTGCTTAAAAGGGAGGATGGGGAGGCATTGAACACCATTGATTGGGAGCGATGTAAGGCAATGCGCACCACTGAGTTGAAGGAGAAGGAATTAGTGAAAATATGTGGAATAGATTTGAAAATAATGGAAGAAAGGATAAATAATGGAGTAGATGTACAGAAGTGTGGAGTCATGGAATTGAAGGAGGTGTTGTGGATGTTAGCAATGGAGATTGGAAAAGGAGAATGACTGGTTTGTAGATTTTGTTCACCTAACTTTTGATTCAAATGTTCAAAAATTTCCAACCAAGAGATTTTGATGTAGGGATATATTGGGGGTTTGGTGATCGTGCACACCCAAAAAAAATAAAATTAGTTATGTGTTTTATTTCCATTTATTTCCAATTTTTCCATAGCGAAATGTAACGTCCCCTATGTTACAACAACAAATAGCGATGTACGATAGGTAAATATTTTTTTTTTTTTGCAATAGATATTTAAATTATCCCAACATAATTAATAGCATCACAAACGACTCAACATCATAACTAATAACGACACAAAATCAATGCATAACATAGTTAATAGCAACACATAATCAACACATCATCATAATAAACAACGACAAAAATCAACACGTCACGATCAACTGAAGAAAAATACTAATAATTGATCAACCATGTCACTAAATATTATAGGAAACTACCCACCCAATCTATCTTGCATGGTTAGGACCTCCAAGACACATAAGCAATGCTCAAGACCATGATTCATCCCATTGATTTTGACCACTTAAGGTCTCAGAACTGACGACTATTCTGAGGAACAAGGAGGTATATAAATCCCATCAATCCAACATAACCACAATCTGGACTAGATCATCAATCTCACCTAATCATCAATTATTCATGACACAATAAGATATTCTACTTTACTTATCATTTTTCAAGAAACAATGAATGTAAATGAGAAAAATGACATTTTTTAAGAATAACAATTTAAGAAAATAAATACAATCTTTAATCGCATGTAACTTAACTATACATCTTATTTTTTATATCTTCTAGGTGTATGTAAGCAAAGGCTGTAATTACAAATTCATTATGGGAACCCATAAGAAAATCCATCTTATTTAAGAAATACATTAAATTTTAACAACACATTTCACATCAAGTATCCATTATGCAAACCTAATAAAACCATTCATAATAGTAATAGACAAAGCAATCAACTTCCTTATATATCCCAAAGGGGAGAGAACTTAGATGAAATAAAATCATAATTTTATAATAAGGATTCAACTACTTTATATATTCATTAATAAAGTCTATGAGGAATTCAATCCTAATAAGAATCAAACAAGGATTCAACTACTTAGCATCTCTTTAAGGACTATAAAATTTATTAATAAACAAATCAACATTCACTGTTGCACATCCATATTAAAGGTCTTTAGAAGGGGCCAATCTTTTAAGGAAGGTAAGGTTTCAATCTACTTTTCTACACTTTTTAAAGAAGACCCAACTTATCCATCAATAAAAAGAACTTATATACTATAATATAAAATCAATACAATTCTAAAGGAAAACCAATTTTATATTAACACATACAAGAACTAGACTAGCCTTAATAAGATTTAGCTGGGATTTTAGTTTTCATTCAAGAGTTATGAGAGGATCGTATCTTCTTGGCACCATGCATACGAACTCAAGCTCCCATATAATGCATAACCATTAAATTTTTTAGAGGGTGCCACCATCACATTACACACAAAAGAGACTTACACCCATACATTAATCCATAAAGAAAGCTAAATGGTCGCATCAACATGAAATATATCAATATTCAACCCTTATCTTTTAAAATCCAATCCACGGAACCCAAGACATCAACTAGTATTTAGAAAGAGTTTCACACATTATTGCATGCCTTGTATATAAGGATAGTGAGGAGATTGGTCCACTTTCTAGGGTGGAAGAATAACTTGAATTAATAACTAAGATTTAAGATTGGAAACTCCATACCAGAAATCAAGGTTTAAAAATATAAGTAAACCTGCAAATGACATTCACACGACAACATTATCACAAAAGAAATAAGAGGAAAGCGCATCGAGCAAACCTGGATTCTGTTAATGGAGTGAGCGATGAGGAAGGGCGCACTGAGCAAAGCCTGATTATGCCAATGGAGTGAGAAATGATGAAGGGAGCACTGAGCAAGCCCAATTTCGGTCAATGGATTGAGAGATGAGAATGGGCACACCAAGCAAACCCGATTCTGTCAATGGAATGAGAAATGAGGAAGGGTGCACTGAGCAAGCCCTATTTATGTCAATGGAACGAGCAACGAGGAAGGGCGCACTAAGCAAGCCTGATTTCTATCAATGGAATGAGCAATGAGGAGGGGCACACTGAGCAAGCCTGATGTCTTTCAATGGAATGAGAAATGAGGAAGGGCGCACTGAGAAAGCCCTATTTATATAAATGGAATGAGAAATGAGGAAGGGAACACTGAGCAAGCTTGATTTCTGTCAATGGAGTGAGCAACGAGGAAGGTAACACTGAGAAAGCCTGATTTCTGTCAATGGAATGAGCAGTGAGGAAGGGCGCACTGAGAAAGCCTGATTTCTGTCAATGGATTGAGCGATGAGTACGGGCACACTAAGCAAGCTCAATTTTTGTCAATGAAATGAGAAATAAGGAAGGGCGCATTGAGCAAGCCCGATTTCTGTCAAGGGATTGAGTGATGAGAGGGATACAATCAAAAGGAATTAATTCATAGCCAGATCTCAACAAGAATGTAGTGATCAAACATTCATAAATAATATACATTTAATGATCGATTCAATTTAAAAAGGGACATTGACCAAACGTCCCTTCATATCTACATTCAAGATCGGATTCAAAGAAAAAGGCAATGATCAACAATTATAAGTGCACAGACTATGCTCAACGCAAACCTGCAGAAATCGATTTTGGATTTGGGGAAGAACACAACTGGACACAAATTTCGATTTATTTAG
>JASDQU010752048.1:15580-38401 GCA_032191745.1 Picea mariana
TTCCATCACTTCTTCTCTAAAAGAAAAATCTAAGGTTCAAGCAGTGGAAGATCACATCGAGAATCAACAACAAGTTCTCCAAATCTTAAAGGACAACTTGACCATGGCACAGAATCGCATGAAACAACAAGCAGATCAACATCGTAGTGAAAGAAGTTTTGAAGTAGGGGATTGGGTGTTTTTAAGACTATAACCATACAAGCAAATGTCCCTCAAGCAAGCCAAGAAGGATAATAAATTATCACCAAAGTACTATGGCCCTTATAAGTTGTTGCAAAAGATTGGTACTATGGCATACAAATTGGAGCTGGCTGCATCTTCACGAGTACACCCAGTTTTCCATGTTTCATGCTTAAAGAAGGTTATAGGTGACAAGATCCAAATTCAAACTGTATTTCCAGAACTTGATGAGGAAGGAAAAATCATGTTGGATCCTGACGGCATAACTAACACAAGAATTCGCCAGCTGAGGAATAGATCCATTTCAGAGTATCTCATTAAATGGAGGAAACTATCGGCTGAAGTTTCCACTTGGGAAGATGAGTCTTTTATACAGAAGCATCCAGAGTTACTCAAGCATTGAGTAAAAAACTTGTCTCAAGGGGAGGGGCATGTTAAGCCCTAATATTGGCTCATTACCCCTTAATTGGGGCATATTATATTAGTAATGTTATTTTATTTATGTCGTCTTTAGGCCATTAGTTGTACACCTCCTAGTCTCCTATATATACCAAGGAGACATTTTCATTTTGAATCATCTTGTACTTGAACATTTAAGTGGGGTAAAAGGAGGTTTCCCCCTTGAAGAGGCTTATTATTTGAAATTATCTCTTTTTCAAGGCGTTGAGTACTTTTTCTGAGGTTTTTCTATGCTATATTGATATTTGGTTCTTAACATCTTTTCAAAAGGGTATATTTAGATTTTAGTTTTATGTAAAAATTAAGATAGATACAAGGTGTAGAAAAACATGTGTTTAAAATCTGCAATGTTTTCAGCTTGGTCAACTTAAAAAAATTCTAGAAATTATAATGTTCACCCGTTAGATTCAAAATTATAGTCATAATAAAATAGAGTCTCTATAGATTGTTGCAGTATATTTCATTTCTTAAAAACATAAGTTTAATAATAGATACATTGTCGTAGGGAAACGTTACTCATTATCATTCCTTTCATGTTTAAGGAACATACTGTTAAACACTTGTCAAATTGACATATCAAATCGTGATAAAAAAAAAATTGAAAAATAGTCATTGGAAAGCTAACAAAAATATTCACAAGTTTTGTTTTTACTGTAAAGTGAAATTCTAAATAAAAATAATACTTTTGTATGCCATAAGTTGAAGAACTTGTGAAAATACAGTTTTTTTTTTCATAAAACAACCAAAAGTGTAACCCATCTTCATGATTTCACCCATATACAATTCCTTCATCTCTGGTATACTCATTCTATAAGGAGTCTTGGATACAGGAGTTTCTCTCGACATCTGATTTATAGAGAAATCAATATCTCTTTTTGGTGGCAACCTCAATATCTCCTTAAAGACATCCTCAAAGTATTTTAATACTATACAGTCTTCACCATTTGGAACTTTATCCTTAGGTTCCTCCCCCATGTGTGCTACAAATACTTGACATCCTTTCTTGTATATTTTCTTCAATTGCAAGGATGAAACCTCTCAGATAGTTACAACCCTTGGAATGTCTTTCAATGCTCTTAAGTTTCCTTCCTCATATAAGCAAGTAAATGCCTTATTTTAATAGTCTAGAATGACATGATGATGGTCCAAAAAATCCACACCAATAAGGAAATCATATGAGTCCAATGGTATGATATTCAAATAATCTTCTGTGCGCAATCCATTCATTTCCATTGGACATGCTTGAACCATCTCATTAATTTTCCTTTTTTCCCCTATATCTAACTGGACCAACCAAGGTTTTCCAAGCTTGCTTCTTGGAAATTAGAATTTTATGTGTAAATATCTATGGTTTGGAGTACGACCACAATAGACAGAATGACACCAAGAAATCAAATCAAATCTCAAGTATGCTAGATAAATAGAAACTCCAATAAAAGAAAGGCTAGAAGCCTACCTCTTCCAGACATTTGTAGGAGACAACAGTTGAGATCACCATCCAATTCTTGATACCTAAAACTTGTCCCCAAAATCCAGTATACACAGGCATATGGAAAATGTATGAAATGTCAGCATATAAGCTAGCATAATCCATCAACATGTATAGAAAATTTACCCATGGAAAATAACATAAAAAAATGCAACATATAATTGAATGAGAAAAGAGTATTTGTATTAATATAATCAACATAAGTACATAGGTTACAACCTTTTGTATCAACAACTAGTCGAAACCGAGAAACTAGTTCCCTCCACTTGGGTCTTCACCACTTCAATCCTCCAGAAGGAAAGATCACAAGTTTTACGAGTAATTGTGTTCCTCCTTCACAAGATAGGGATATCTTGGGGGTTGAAAATAAGGATAGTTCAGACTTAAAGGACTAAGGGATGCAATCTCAAGGATGTAACATGAGGAAAAATTTCTTGAGAGTGTACTTTCTATCAACTTCTTTATCTTCTCTTTTCAAGGATTGTATATGGCTCAATTTATAGACTTCAAAGATAATTGAAGGGTCAAATAAGAGCGTTTCTAGCATATGAAAGGTCGAGTATCATGGTTCCCATGAATTGGCATGGAAAATAAAAAATATTTTTAATTTTGAGCACAAAACCCAATGTATGTTGGTTGTAATGGAGAAACATGTGTATACACATGTTGTATGACTGTAGCCTACATATATGTACACAAATTTGAATTTTTGACTTTTGACTAAGGAGGATGCGGAAACTGAGTCTGCAAGGTGAAAGAATAGGCCACCAAAGCATGATTCATAGAGTGTGTCAAAAAGTGATATAATATATTCATCCTAATGTGTGAGGTCGTAGGAGAAATCTTGATGGTTAAAATACATTACAATTCCCAGAAGTTGAGTAGTAAGGACCCAATCAGAGGAACTAATTACTCGTCAAAGTATTACAATACATATTAAATTTTTACACATGGCTACTAATTTGAGATACACTGCATATCCATGTGAATATATAGAATATAACTTCTCATGGCCATCAAGAGGAAATACAAAGTAGACATATGTCATAGGTGGTCATATCCATGAACAAACAACCATGTATTCGAGTCTCAAAATCAATTGATGATATCTAGATATAATGAATTATAATATGATATTCCATGATAACTAAAGTCATATAGCATTGGTGCGGTGAAAGAAAAAAACATGTATGAGGTGTTTCTACTGTGAGTTTGAGGTCTTCTACACTAACCACCGATGGTGCAAGTCCGCATCGTGTGAATAGCATAGTTGAAGTCGAACACAATGATACTTCATTTGATTATTGGTCATTGAGGTATACCATTAAAACAAATGAGACAAACCACTTATGATGAAAGTAGGAATCAAGGTCTCGAGTACATTCAAAAAGTGTGAATAAAGGTGTTGAGGTCAAACACTTGAAGAATCCATCGAGCAGGGACATTAATTTATTCCCAACTATTGATAACGAGAGAACCTGCCACTAATGATTGCAAGCCTCTAGGTACTCTTATGACTCTAGATATTGATTCCATAATAGATGAGATGAATTCAATGGAATGAGATCCACTAAAAGGAGGTAATTAAGGTTTCCCCCATCAATCAACGCGGGGTACAAGTAAGAAATTGATGATTATGAAGAACTCGGATGAATAAGATATGCATGCACAAATGACCATGTGCATCGCTCGCATGCATCAAAAGAAAGTAGTACATGAAATACATGAAATAGACCCTATGAATAGTAGTCATTAATGAAAATTTTGAAACATGTGAGGAAACCACCAATAGGGTCTAATGGAATCCAATACACTGCATGAATCCTAATGTGTGAATAGATTTCTTATTGTCGAACACAAGGGAAACCTTCTAGTCAATGACCAATGAATATTTGTCATCTGTTGGGTTCAAGGTCACCTACCAATGGTGAAAGTAGGCCCAGTGTGCAAGGTAGGACAACAAATTCATGTGATTATGAGATGCACTTATAAAGGGATGGCTGACATGGAATGTCAAGAATTTTGAGGAATGGTCGACACAGGTTTAGACTTCCTCTGAAAAATAGCATGAGACAGGTGGATAACTCAGGAAACATAGACTCAATATTGAACATTGAAAAAATTTTGTGATGCAGGAGGAATCAACAAAATATCCATAGGGACTGGAAGAATAACCAGTTTGAGGAGCAAGCCCTCGGTAACGAGTTCATCTTCCTAAGGCCACAATAAACCCAACCCTTTGATGAATGGAGTAAAAAAAAATTGTGCTTTTTTCAAAGGCGACACGACTACTGCCGATAGAAGATGATACTCTTTTTCCACCCTTCTTTTTCTGTTTTTGAATTTTTTTTATATTTTTCATATTATTAAAGCCTAAAAAAGAGGTAAGAGAATGTTATGATATAAGGGAGGAAACGATTGTCGCGAACAAGAAAACTAGTTCCATGCAGTGGAACATACCTATGCTCTATGTATGGGAACACGTGTAGGATATGGACACTCAACGGGATGTTTCCTCTTGAGGTAAGGGGTGTCAAGTTGAAAAGGATATATGAAAGGTACTACTTGGTGAATTCTACGAAATGTTGGGGAAATGGGCTTACAACGAGAAAGAGGAAGCCGACATTAGGCTCAATATTGCAAGAAGGATAATAAAATGTAATTACAACTTGAAATTTGTAGGAGTCCCGTGGGTAATATCTAGAATAGTAGATTTAGGAGAAACATGAGGTTTCAACACAATGTCATAGTGGGACTATAAGGAACTCCCAAACCTATGGAGTAACTTTTGCATGGGAACCAAATGAGAAAAATCATTCCAACTAGGGCACCCATGTTTGGTAAGTCTCTACAACTTAATAATGACACATATAGTAATAGAGAGGAGGTTCTATGTAGCTAAAAATGGGTTTGTACCTAGGGTATAGGAATTTTGATCATAGGATGATGAAAAAATGCAAAGCGAGGTGAAAACCTATTTTATATGTCAGTGAATATATAAACCTATCAGAGGTAAAAACAAGATAAGGAATGTTGAAAATACGTCATAACCTGAAAAAGACGCTTCAAACCAAGTCTTACAGTACATAATTACACCATATGTTTTCAAAAATAGAAAATATAGGGTGAAAACTATATAAAGTGGGTAATAAATTTATATAATTGGTAAAAACAATGAGTTTTACTATACAAACTTTTGGTCTTTGGATTTACCTATATATTTTGCAATGGATGAATGTATAAAAATCTGAATGTATGTTTCCTTTACTTAGTTATTTGGAAAATGCCAATCTAAAACGTAATTAGCATATGCATCAGATACTTGATTATAAATTCTAGGGATATAATTGTAAGTAATGAAATCAAAACATCATTCCAAAATTCGTACTCTAAGGAATTGTTGGAGTAGTGTATGATCCATGAATCGATACCTATCGTTCAACTAAGGCACAACCCATTGGGAATATAGGAGAAGCTCTAAAGATAAAACACCATGAGAAATGACATCACATAATAGCTCAATAACTATGTTATACTTAGCCACATTGTTCGTCGATGGCTCCAGAAAAAATCCTCCTGAAGAGACCAGTTTTCCCTTGAGAAAATAGATAACCCAAGTGGAGAATGCTACTTTTTGAGTATGATGAATGGCACCCTCTACGAATCCTAAGAACACCAATGATTCTGTTTACATATTCCATCCAAGGGAAAACTTAATAAGCAAATTGGTGACACAAAAGAGAAAAAAGAAAAATATATACACTAAAGTACAATAATATACAAAGCTCATGTTCAAGCTGAAGGGATCAAGCATACTAATATTTTATATAGAGCCCATTTCTAGGCTCTTTCATCGCATTCTTTTCATAATCATTTATCTCATAGGCTCCTTTTTCGAGGACACGTATCACAATATAAGGATTGTTCCACATGGGATTGAAATTTCCTACTCCCAACAGTTCTTTAGCTTTCTCATAAAGAAGGACCAAGTCACCCTTAGTGTATTGTTGAGGATGGATAGATTTATCATATTGGACCTTAACATGTGTAACATCCCCAACCATCAATCGTCCTTGGCATTGCCACTACAAAACTCTGACTTAGTTGTGATACCAAATGGTGGCATCCCCGACCCTCCATAGAGACCGGGTAATGCTACCACTGCGGAACATTTACATATAAATATATAACATGCATTTTAATCGAAATAAAACACATAACATAGAGTTACTGCTACCATACAGATTCAAATGTAATAGACAATAATTCATATATGCAATGGAATACATTATAACATTCCAGCATCACATGCATGCATAACATAAAATTAAGCATGTAAATGATACTTATCTTTTAGCTAGACTAAATTCACCAACTACGTGCACAGCTTCCATGAACCTCCCATCCATATACCATGATACTCATCATGCTTAGCATTGGATCACCCACGAGCTGGGACTAAGCTCCACCTAGGGCAAGGGAATCCTAGACTAGGCAGAGGTCACAGGAAACTGCACAATGCAACCAGAAGGATTCTCTCCAGGAGCCTTCCTACGCCCACTACTCATGGAATATCATTCCCCGCATTCATGTTCCACCTGAGAGTATACACCTTTACAAGAATAGTCCATCGGTTGCATCACCTCCCTCTCTAGGTATTGACAATGGGCCAGATCAATAACTATCAGAGCTCTATAGTTGGTTCTGGACTCTCTTTGGGAGAAAACCACTTCCCAACAAAATATCTCACTTAGAGAGAGATGCTCATAGGCCTGACAACCTACCTCTTCAACCACGGGCCTGACAACCCGCTTCTTCAATCAATTTCAACTCAATTCTTGCAAGGTGAGGACAACAACCACTGGTCAATACAACTCGGGAAAACAAAAGGGAGCAAGCCACACTCAGTCCAGTAACTCTGTGGCCACAACAACCAAATACTATGACACACACGACACACACACATACATGATGCTTGGGCTTCACAGAAGATGTGACTTAGTCCACGAGTTATCACTAAGTTCAGGATGTGTGACCAGAGGAAAAAACACAGAGGTCGATGATGGAGAAAAACAGGATAGACGACGAATGGTAGAATAACCAACGACCCCAGGCAGAGGTTGGAAGAATGACCCACGAACCCCCAACACAACTAATGCTTCATATTTTAACTACATGCACCTAGGTAGACACTTGTCTTCATGGAGCCGCATGAGTTCCACTTAGAACATGTTCCCTTTACAGGAACTTAGGAAAACACTCAACATGTTCACCTTAGCCTTCGGGAAATAATAATAAATTATTATCCCCTTTAGAGGTAAACACCCTATCTTAGCCCCTAGGCCCACACACTTAGCCTTCTCCCTTACCCAACCTTGTGGAATCTTATTCACCCATCACTCTTTCTTCGTGGTCGGTCTGCAGACAGCGATGTTTATATTTTATTAATGATCTACATAATTACATATACAAAATCAAGCTCCTAGCCTTTAACACCTAGGCTCTCTGGCCTAATAAACAAATATGCCCACCATCTTATATACACTTGGCTCACCAGCCTATAAACATGATTACAATTCATAATAAAATTGGGGCACTACCAAGGAATATTACAATCCCCTCCCCTTATTTTTTCACTATCCTCAGTGCAACTGCTTTACACAACATCAGCAAGATTTTCAAAATCTTCAAAAAGATGCGGGTATTCTTCCCACATAACATCTTCATGCTTCAATTTCAAATCCTTGGGACCATACCAGGTCCAGTGGACCTTTACAATCCCTATGGATTGATTCCAGAGATGTTTTCTCTTCCGGTCCAATATGTGCACCGGATGCACTTGCAAGACGCCTTCTTTCTCCACCTGAATCACATTCCAATCAATAACATGATTAAGATAAGGTATATATTTCTTAAGCAATGAAACATGAAACACATTATGTACAGTCATGGATGCAGGTAATGAAAGCATATATGCAATGTATATACAAGAAATTCTAATAACATTATAACATGTATACAAGATACACAACATAAAATAGAGAATCGTACTTATATTTTGATTGAGAAGACCTTCCTCATCAACATGGTATAGACCAAGGTACCAAACCTCAACAGCACTCCAACCATCCAAACCTTAGCAGCACTCCAACCAATGGTCTCTCATTCCCCACATTCCTGTCCCACCCCAAGAGTGTACACCTTCACTGTCACACAGTCCAGGGCTTCAACAACAGGCCAGCTCAGGAAGTCTCAAAGCACTGTGGCTTCCATATTTCCAACTGCCCTCAGATATTTCCAATCAACATCTTCCCCGAGATACTCTTTGTAGTCAACATTCTAACTTTAATCAACATCATCTCATCTGCATCACCCACATGTAGTTATCATGAGAAAACATAAAATAATTCATTTAGGAATTCCAATTAGTTCAAAGGGAATTCATCTTTTCCCCAAAACATGAAATTCTATTTCATAATTCATCTTGGTTTTTTCCATATTATGAATGCATCCATCCTTGTGGTTTTCCACAGGCACCAAACTGCATACCATTTTTCCTGCAAGGCTTCATATTGCACACTTCCAACAATTGTTAGTATTTCATGTACATCATAATTCAATTTCAATATGTACAAAATCTTATGCAGTGATATTAGAATTTCCTACACCTAGAAATTCAATCACAATTACCAAACAATTTAATAAAATAGAAAGATTCGTCATTCTATGCATATGCATGTTCACAATAATATCTGTAAGTTCATTACTTCTTGTTATGAACAAGAAAATTTCATGTAGTCAATTCTGACATGACTACTTGACTTGCAAATTTCATGTTGCAATGCCTAACCCTCCTTGAAATGTCCTCAACTTCATGATTTAACAACATTTCAGTCGTTAGTAACAATTATTTCCATGCAATAATATATATGCATGTACTTACAAAACACATTCAACAAAGTGCATTTAAGTATATAATTCCATCACTTACTATGCATGAGTGCAATTCTCAATGCATTCTAATTCAGTGTACCTTGCATTGAATTACATAATCCTTTTTATCTCAGTCATGTATCTCACCATCCATGAGTTGGAATTCAGGCCAATGTGTTGACACATTCTCCACACACTTCCTATTGTATTCCCAATTAATTGGATGCCTTCCTTTTCGACCTGAACACTACACCAAGAATATAATTTTGTGGTGTTCATTAGTGTTAGAAAAAAGGTTGCAACACAAGTTTTATTTTAAGGTAGGAATCTTTTAGTACATGTGTGGCTCATAACCTTTCCATATCCAATCATGTCTTGGTCTCATACATGAATATCTTATTGGCATTCATTCCTATAACAAGTTCTTATCTTTTAATTCTTTGGTTATTACCCCATAACCAAATTAACATGACATTCTAATATGTCAGTGTGTGCATTCAGAAGATAAAAATATTTGAATTAATACAGGTCTCTATCCTTTACCACATCCATTGGTATGCATTCAATAATACAATCATGTGATTTTATAAAATAACTCTAGCTGAGGAAATTCTTACCTAAATTTCCTTTCAGCAATTATGCAAAAAGAGTAATAAAAACTCATACCTGTATGACTTCCATTAATAAATTTTATACTACCTGAATGTATGATGGTAGTACAATATTTCATGCTTCTTTTATCAAACTTATAACCAACACTTCAACTCTTTTTTTCTTCCCTCATGCAACAGCATCACCAACAACACTTGCAAACATGCAAGCATTATTTCCTCTAGTTGACTCAACAAGTCGTAACATACTTGTTGCCACAAAAATTGCCACAACTTCTTTCCCATGTGCAACTTTTCCTTGTTGATCCCAGAAGTCTACAATTCTTCCCGAATTACTGGATCTTCTTGTGCTCCCACTATGATCACTGTGCATGATTATTCCTTCCCTGATCACTTTCAACGCAGTTCGTCCACCTCAGCGGGGTCTGCTAACCTCCCGGTCAAGGGTATTTTAATTCTTTTGAGTCAAATTGACTCTTCGGGCTCATGATTGAACCAAAAACAATTATACATAGCCCCCCTTTTCTCATTTAGGTGCAGTTCCTATCAGACCCGCGGACTATTCCTGCGCGCTTCCAAAACTCCAAGCTTCAAGTGCTAGCCCTTTTTCATTAGCCCTTTCCTTCATATGGCCCTGCGATATGACCTCACATAAGTGTGTGATTGTGGGCACGAGAAAGAGTGGTTTTATTCCAACCTGCTTTTAGCCCCGCAATTCACCTCCAACTGCCACGTATCCTTTTTCTAAAACCGTGGTATAAATTGTGGCCCACTCTCAGATTCTTAACATCCAAGCAAGTTTTGGCCCCACAATCCAACTCGTTCATCGATCTCCAATCCCTTGGTGATGATCCATGATTAATGGTTGATATCTATCCTTTACCTTCCTCTGGCCAATTGTCCAATCATCGACCTTTTCTCCTTTCACACACGATCTCAGATCTCCACGATATGTCGACACGTATCTCCCTTCCAAATCAACGACTACAATTGATTACAGCCTTCCGGCCTTTGAGAGTTTCAACTCTCAACTCTCACTTCCTCCTTAATAGCTATCTTCCGAAGTGGAAGATATGCTGACACCTATCACTTTAGATGTGTGGCTATGATTTCCTCCGCGAGTCCAGCTTTCAGGAGTTTTAGTTCTCAAACTCTCGTTTCTTCTGGAGAGATTTCTATGACATAGCAGATCATCTTCCATGCGTCCTTCTAAATTGACGAATCTTCTCCCGCTTCAAGACTTTAGTCTCCTCAACCATATCAATGGTCCTTCATCTCCCTCCTCGATCAACGATCGAAATCTTCTTCGGGACTTTGACACATTTTCCCTCTACTTTCCTCCAAAGTGATCTGTACCCAGAGTTCTAGATCTTGTGCCACACGTCCACCTTCAAATCAACGACTGTCATTCGCTTCAAGACTTCGGCCTTAGGGATTCTCAAATCTCAACTTTCACTTCCCTTCGAAGTTTGCGAATTTATGTCATGTGTCCACTTGAATTGGACGGTTGAAACTTACTTCGGCTCTTCGTGTTTCAGAAGTTTCAAACTTATGTGAGCTCATTCCTCTAGGAGCGCCTTCACCTGAAGCTGATGGATTTCCACCACGCATCCTTCCAGATGATGGATGGTCCCAAATCACTTCGGGACTTCGGGACTTTAGAAAGTTCACTCTCCCCTTTTCCAAGGTCACCTCTAATTCATAATAAAACTGGGGCACTACCGGGGGATATTACAACATGTCTCTTATTCTCCTCGATGGCTAGAGTGACATCTTGACATTTTTCATTGAGCTTCTCTAGGTGTATAAGGTGTTCTTTGAGATCAATTGTGTTGGGTAGGAGCTAAACTACTAACATAAGAGAAGGAATCTCACATTTAATGGGGAGAATCGACTCCACTCCGTGAACCAATTGGAATGGTGAAAAACTAGTGTAAGTCTTTATTGTGGTTTGGTATGCCCATAAAGAAGGGTATAGAATCACATGCTAGTCATATATACTCTGCCTAATTTTTTTTTGCAAAATAGATTTGACAGATTTATTCATAGCCTCTACTTGGCCATTTTCCTGGGGATAATATGACGACAAATTATCTTGCTTGAACCCTAGTTTTGATGCCAACTCTTCCATCATCTTGTTCTGAAATGACTATCATGGTTAGTGACAATATTCTTTGTAATTCCAAACCGTGCTATGATTTGATTGAATATGAAGTGTGTTTCATTCTCACCATTGGATTTAATTGTAGGCATGGCCTCAACCCTCTTGGTAAAATAGTCCATGACAATGATAATGTGATGGTGCCCCACTAGCCGAGGTCAGGTTGCAATCCATGAAATCCACCCCAACTTGGTGAAGCGACTGGCGCTAATGAATGAGTGAATACAGGTAAGGTGTGATTCTGTATTACGAGTGAACACCTAGCAAGGGTGAAATTTCTTGACTGCTTCTATGCAATCTTTAAAAATCAACAGCCAAAAATAACGAGCTCACAATATTTTTTGGGTTGTTGCAGGCCCATATAAGTGACAACCAAATGCCCCTCTATGATAGTTAGTGAGTATGGATTTAGGCTTTTTGTGATTCAAACAATGACATAGAATAGAATCCACCCCTCGATGATAAAAGTGTTACTCACAATGAGGTAGTTTTTGGATTGATAGTGTACATGTCGTGAATCATCCCTTGAAAGATGTTGTGGAAGATTTATAGTTTGAAGATATATCATAATGTCTCCATACTAGGGGATTGAAGATGACATAAGAAAAATGTTCTCATCAAATAATGATTCATTGAAAATGGTATCCTCATCCTTCCTAGGGAAGTATGACATTAATTCCTCAAAGACTAGTGATTTATTAGATTTTGCGGAGACAAAATCAGGATCAAACTCTTGGAAAATCACAATCCATTTATTGTGATTCCCCCCTATGGTACTTGATGTTAGTTCATATTGAAATGGATTGAATTCTATGACCACGATAGTATTTCAAAGTAATATATAATGGCACGATATTTCAACCGCATGTGTTACTGTTAAGGCTATCTTTTCCATGTAAGAGTACTTAAGTTCAAGACCAATTAGATTTGGACTAAAATAATATATAATGTGCTCATGGAGCTCATCATCCTCCTGAATGAGATCCATACCAACCATCCCTTCAGACATGGATATATAAAAAAGGAAATCTCTACTACAGTCTATAGGAATCAACAGAGGTTCTGAAACCGAGTATTTCTTAAGGGCATCAAAGGACTCCTGGGCTTGATCATCCCATATAAAAGAGCATCATTTTTCAAGAGATGTATAAAAACCTTCATGATGTTGGAATAGTTGGCTATAAAGTGAAGCAATAAATGACCTTTTTCCCTATAAACCCTGAAGTTGATGAATACTATGTGGGGGAGGAAACTGAAGTTTTTAATCTACCTTCATTGGGTCCACCATGATCGCTTGCTTGGAAACTATAAATCCCAAAAGGCGACCTGACCTGAAGAACAAGATGCATTTATGAGGGTTTAATCGAATATTATAATGATCACATCTTTCAAACGCTAACCGAAGATGAACTGGATGATCAACCCTCTTGTGAGGGTGAGCAAGGAGGTAATCTAAATAAGCCTGAACTGTATGTTTGAGGTCATCGAATATGAAGCTCATAGCCCATTGAAAATTCACTCTAGAGTTTTTAAGAACCTTAGGAATTTTACGATATGAAAAGATACCCCAAGGAAAAATGAACATCGACTTATGTTTATCCTAGGGTTTAGTTTGAATCTGATTGTAGCCTAAAAATACATCCATAAAATAAAATATTTCACTCCCTACACACTCATCAATAATGTAGTCAATAAATGGTGTAGGGAAATTATCTTATTCACCTCCCTGAAATCCAGACACACATGGATGGTTCCTTTCTTATTATCCATAGGAACGTGATTGGACACCCATTTATTCAAGGGAACCAGGTAGATGAAGCTAGTGTTAATCAACTTATCCACCTCTTCCTTAATGGTGGGGTCCTTTCTCGTATTCACATCTCTAAGTCATTGCCAAATTGGATTAGCATTTAGATAAGTATTTATTTCATGTTAAAAAATACTAGGTTCTATTGCTTCTGTTTCTTCATTTGACCAAGAAAACACGTCTCAAAATTCCTTAAAAATATTGGTGTCATTCAGAATTTCTTCAGGAGAGAAATATGCATCGATATAAACGTTCTCAACCTTTCCATGGGTTCGAGATATGTTTGTTGAAATGGTAGGAGATATATTCTTCATGTTCTCTTCAATATATATTCCATTATTATCCAATATAAACATGGTGTGACCAACAATATCACTCATGGAATATTTGAACGCATCTCACTCGATCCTTTCAAGCTCTGGGAGAGAATAAGATCTGTGGTGAAGGTCCTCCCAAGGACTTTTAGAACAATTCATGGCCTATAAGATTGCTTCCTCTAAAGGAAAATTACCATCAATGTAATCATGTGAACTAGATGAGTTTATGACCCATATGGGGTCTAGGACATGATCCACCTCTTCTTTCCATGAAGGGGGGAGGATTTGAGTCTGTAGTTGTAACGTCCCCGACCACCCAGGTGGGGCCATACTACACCAGAAAATTCTCTGATACCGTATTGTAACATACCTAACCACCCAATCCGTGTCATGCCACTAGAAATATTTCATGCTCTGATACCATACTGTAACATACCCAACATCCAACTGAGCTATGGCACATAAGTTTTTCAAACTACATGCAATTAAAAGATATACACATAGAACTCTTGCGAAAATTTATATATATATATATATATATATATATATATATATAACTTAAAATAGACAGATATATTATGTAAATGCATAGGTTCATATGGAAATAGTAGTAAACATATACATGTAGCATAGATAGGAAATGCCCATAAATATAAAGTCAAGTATAAACCACACACATGAAAAACCCATAAAAATAAACACATAAATAATAATTGAGCATGTAATATAACACACAATTGACACTTATATTGGTAAGAATATCACCAACTATGTGTAGACCTTCCACGCACCTCCCAGCCTTAGACCACATTACTCAATGACTCATCACTCTAAGCAATGGGTAACCCCCGAGCTGGGACTAAAATCCACCCAAGTAGGGGTTCCTGACTAGGTTGATGTATCTCAGACAACAAAAAATACTTCGTCACAAGCACCAACCCAAACTAACAGCCTACAGTCCCTCATTCCCCACATGCCTGTCCCACCCTAGGAAATGTTCCCCTTCTCTACTCAATAGTCCCTTAGCTACCCCACTTCCCTTCCAGGGCTTCAACAACAGGCTGGACAAGAAGTCTCAGATCCGTGTAGCTGCATTTTATCACCTTTGGGAAATCAATTCCCAGCAATTCTCTCATATAGAGAGAAATTTCGCACAGCCTTGACAACCCGCCTCTTCAGTCCAAATCCCAAGATAACCAAGTACGGGTATGGGTATGGTACTAGTACCGATACAGTGATAGTAACAGAAAGGTATGGAGGACAACTGACTCAGTAAGTGAATGATGAATGAATGGGAAAATGCACTAAGTCCAATCTATATGTATGCATGTTCTCAACATGACATTTGTCATGTTGAGAGCTAATTTGGTCCACTTGTCCCCATATTTAGAACTTAAGTAATATTAATATAATATTCCTTTTTGGCTTAAGATCTCTAGCTTATCGCCTTTTCCTTAATTTTTATCCCCCCCCATTTCCCTAACTACTAGATTTTAGTCCCCCATACTCTTTTATCGTGGTCGATCTATACACAGTGATATATTATATTAATGATATGAGTATTTACATATACAAAATAAGCTCATTGGCCTTCAACATCTAGGCTCTCCGGCCTAAATCAACTCATAAGCCTCCTATCTTATAATAACTAGCTCACCACTCTATAAAACACAACATTTACAAAAAGGATCTCAGGCCTAAAAACCGCGCACACTTAAGTTTGTTGTGCGCGGTATATTGGAATGTGCACACTTCATCATTTTAGTGCGCAGTACATTTGTGCACTATACCATGGAAGGTGCATGCAAAATAATATAAAACAACTCACTGGCTTACAAATATTTTTACATTTACATTTACAATTTGGGTTTCAACCTAGGGGTATTACAATCCCCTACCATTATTTATGCTCTTTCCTAAGTGAATTACATACCATGTACCATTCCAATTATTTAAAAATATCCAATCTTTAGCTATTGGAATCTTTTTATCTATCTGGTGTTCTACTTTCGAGCACCAATTATGGTATTCATACTGCAACTAGAAGTCAATTTCTTTATTCCATAAAGTTTCTTTAGGAAAGAATTCATCTCATTGTTCCTTATTACATGCTTCAATTAAACCTCATTGAAAGCAACGAATGGTTGTAGATTCATGATGTTCCACCCAACCTTATATCTCACTGCTAATAAACTCTCAACAACATATCACCCCCAAGCAGGTGCTATGACTCCATCAGGGCAATGGCTTCCCAAGATAACCATGACCCACAATCAATATCAACATGGTCAAGGCCAAGGTACCAAACCTCAGCAACAATCTAACAAATGGTCTCTCTTCCTCACATGCCTGTACAACCTAAGGTAGTATGGACCTTCACTGTCCAACAATTCATCATCTGCCCAACTTCCCTTCCAAGGATTCAACACAAGCTGTACAGGAAGTCTCAGAGCACAGTGGCTTCAAGAGTTCCAACTTCCCTCAGAGGTCTCTAGGTACCCTTCATGCCTCATACCGGGGAACCTATCCCCACACTTCTCCCTCCAAGGCTCCAATGTTCTCCAAGGAAACCGAAGAAGTGTACACACACCCACATCCATCGGGGATCCACAGGGTAAGATCCATTGTCTCCAATCAACATCTTTCCCAGATCTACTCTTTGTAATCAACATTCCAACTTTAATCAATATCACCTCATATGCATCACACACATGTAGTTATCATGAGAGAACATAAAAGAAATCATTAAGGAACTCAAACTTAGTTCAAAGGGAATTCAACTTTTTCCCAAAACATGAAATTATATTTCATAATTCATCTTGGTTGTTTCCATATTAGGAATGCAACCTTCCTTGTGGTTTTCCACAAGCACCAAATTGCATACCATTTTTCCTGCAATGCTTCATTTTGCATACAACCGACAACTTGTCAGTATTTCCTATACATCATAATTTAATTGCAACATGTACAAAACCTTATGCAGTGATCTTAGAATTGTCTACACCTAGCAATTCAATAACAATTACCAAACCATTTAATAAAATAGAATGACTCATCATTCTATGCATATTCATGTTCATAATTAATATATGTAAGTTCATTACTTCTTTTTCTGAATATAAAATTCCTCTGTAGTCAATGCTTACGTGACTACTTGACTTGCAACTTTCCTCTTTCAATGTCTAACAACTCTTGAAATGTCCTCAACTTCATGAGTTAACAACATTTCAATTGTTAGTAAAAATTATTTCCATGCAATAACATATATTCATGTACTTACAAAATGCATTCAACAAATGCATTTAAGTATACAATTTTATCATGTATGAGTGCAACTCTACCACATACTAGACATGAGTGCAATTCTCAATGCCTATTTATTCAATGCACATTTGCATTGATTTTCAGAATGATCTTTATCTAAGTCATGTATCTCACCATTCATAAATTGGAAATTTGTCCAATGTCTTAACACATTCTCCGCACACTTCCCATTTTTTCTCAATTACTTGGATGACTTCTTTTTTGACCCGAACACTACACCAAGAACACAATTTTGTGGTGTTTATTAGTGTTAGAAAAAAGGTTGTAGTCCAAGTTTTATTTAAAGGTAGGAAGCTCATTGGTAAATTGTGTGGTACATAACCTTTCTATATCCATACCTTGCCTTATCCAACCATGTCCTGGTCTCATACATGACTATCTTTTCTGGCATCATTCCTATAACAAGTTCTCATCTTTAATTTCTTTGGTTATTACCTCATAACCAATTTAACATGACATGATACTATGTCAATGTTTTCATTCCAAAGATAAAAAGATTTGATAAATATAACAGGCCTCTAGCCTTTACCACACCTAGTGGTAACTTATTCATGTTAATGAACTTAAACAATACCATACTGCATATTATAAAAATTTAATTTGTGGAAATTCTTACCTGAATTTCCATTTGGAAATTATGTAACATAATTTCAAAAGAGAAATACTTACCTGCATGGTTTCCATTAAACAAATTTAGTGCTACCTGATTAGTTGATTACAGTAGAAGCTCTCATTCCTCTTTATTAGTATTATAATCTACATTCCATATTTCTATTGCTTACTTCCATATGCAACAAGATTATCCGTAACACTTGCAAACATGCAAGCTTTCTCACTTTATGGTTGTCCCCACAAGAAATAACATACTTGCTGCTACAGTAATTTCAGCAACTTCTTTCTCCTTGTATCCCTTTTCCTTATTTATCCCAGAAGTCGTCAATTCTTCCAGATTCTTGAATCTTCATGTGCTCTTCACTGTAACCACTATGCATGATTATTTATGACCTGAGCACTTTCTAGCCAAATCACTCTTGGTTGCCTTTGCTTTTCCATCCAGATATTAAATTGATATTAACCTTCATATTTTAATTATTTCTTGGATCCATCTATCCCAACTCATACTTGGATGAATTATAATTCCAACCATGTTGTCTTATAGACTTTGGATCTTCAACATACATTTACTTTTCGGACTGAACGACTTCAACTCTTCCTTGAATGAATACTTTATTATTTGAGTTTTCTTTAATAAATCTCTTATAGTATCCTGGAAGGCCCATGAATGGTCTAACCTTTGTCACATTCTTTGGCGTTGACCATCCTCTAATGGATTCTATCTTCTCCTTGCCAACTAGCCTCAAACTTGGGTTGCATAGCCAATCTCTAGCATACTGTAAGGATGCACATATGCCTCCTTCTCTATATGCATAGAGTTAATTAAACGTACTTAATACTTCTTTTAATTTACCATCATAATTTCAAGTGATACTTCCACCCCATGGAAATGTCACTCATAGCTCTATGCCACTTGATATGGATTCTTCTCAGGCACCATCTCTTTTGCATTCAAAATCATGCATAGAACCATTTTCTTCTTCATTGTTCCTTACTGAATTTCTACATAGATTCATTTCACTTTTAAGTCTTTCTTGGCTTTCAAATCTCCATGCTATTGTGGAAATATCTTCAATACCTTTAGAATGCATCAACAATCCTCTACTATTATTTCTTTCCCTCTTGGAGTGTTGTCCTTCATTCCCATTATCTTGATATCTACCTCATGATTTCTTCTTCCATTATCCCAGGTTGTTCATGGAATTGCAACTGCATATTATGTTGATATTAATTTTCATCATTACACTATTATTTGTATCTCTCTTATCCAACTCCTACATGACCCAACTATATTTCCAGTCATGTTTTCTGAGTAACCTTGGGTTGTTAACACCAACTTCCTTCTTGAGGTACTTGATTTATACCTTCCTTATCTGATCATATTAGCACTTGGATTTTCTTGATGACTATTACTTTCTCTTGTCTTGACCAATCTTATGTCAACCTTCCTTGCATAATCCACTTCCATCAAGCCATATTGATGTACCTTTTCCTCAACTGACACTCGGTACTTATGTGCACCTTAATTTCTTTACCCTTGAAGTGAATCCATTCATACCATGCTTCCACTGCGCACTCTGATAACCATAAGGGAAGCATTACTCTCTAATTTCATAGCTAATCCATGGATATGATGCACTTTTTATCCATATATGCATTAAGCCTATTTCTCTATCTGATTACTATCATTCTGATAGTCAATTTATTTTATAATAGATCTAACTCCAATGCATTGATTAATATGTATATTGGTTTCTTTGGGAGTGAATGTACTTTCACTAATTTATTCACTACATTCTCTATTCCTTTGCCTAGATTCCATTGAATACTTGAATAACATGAATGGACTTTATGTAGTGGCTTCCCAAGACTTATGGTTGCACCTAGATTCATACCTTAACATTTTGTAGTCTTGTATTTTGATCATCTTATGAAGTATATATATAAATTTTTGTCATAGAACTCTTTCCCTGAGTACCTCTGCTTATATTTAAATAAATTTTAACATTCTCACCTCTTAAGAACTAAAATTTCTTAACTCTGCAAAATGTGCAGCCAACAAAATTTGTTAGGCTAAATAATTGAACAAATTTATGAAAATATGAACCATTCTGGTTCAATAATGCATCTGAATTATTTCTTCATATATCTGGAAAATTGAATGTCGAGATCAATTTTATGGGTGAATAATTAGACTCCTCTATCTATTACCTTTCTAATGACTTCTCCCTTGCTCCATTTTGAGTCTTGAGCAGAAAGTTATGGTCATTTGAAAATTGTCCATTAATTTTTTTGTTCACACTTCAACTTGGTGCAAATCTGCATTGTAATTATGCATTTTTGCACCTACTCCATTGGATTATTTGTAGGATCTCAATTGAGTTTATTCATATACATATTTTGGACATGCTCTCCAAGTTTCACCTCTTTTTGGGTTATGGGTTGCTAGTTATAGCCTGTTGAAGTTCTAGGCCAATTCATGTTTTTGGTTTGGAATGCTATAGGTACCTTCTTTTCCATATTAAATTTTTGTAACATGACCATAATTTTAATTCAGATTCAGGAATATTCTCTATGGTTCAATATATTTCCATAGACTTCTCCTGTGCCTCAATCTGATTCCAGAGTAGAATGTTATGTCCCTTTGAATTTAGTTGGTTTTTAAAATTTACCCTCCATTGTCTGACCTGTAAATTCCTCATAAAAGCTCTGTTTGACAAATAGTTTACACCATTAGAAATCTCTTTTAGGGATGTAACTTCCTCATATTATGCATGTGAACCTCATATGCACCAGTATTACACATTCACCACTCAATCTACACCGCGCAATACTAAATTTAGTGCGCACACTCGCATGCCAAAATCGTCCACGTATTACCACTCTGCATCGTGTAGTGCCAAAATTAAGTGCACACATCCGAACGCAAATATTTTTAGCAAATTACCACTCTGCACTGCACAGTGCCCAATTTTAAGTGTGCACACCTGCATGACAATATTTTCCTCCCAATGCCACTCTGCACCGCGCAGCGCCAAATTTTAGTGTGCGCACCCGCATGCCAATATTTTTCCACGCAATGCCACTCTGGACCGCACAATGCCAAATTTTAGTGTGTGCACCCACATGCCAGTATTTTTCCTCAAATCACAATATTTTCACTGTACATCATGCATTTTTAGTGCGCCCACCTGAACACATTCATTTTATGCGCATCAATTCCTCGTGAATTTCGTTATAGAAATTGGGGTTTTTGCCTAACTTTTTCCCAATTTTTATCGTAGACATTTTGAAACTATGAAATTTGTTCATTTTAACGCTGATAGTACCAATTGAACCTCTGCAACAACAAATCGTTTTTAGTTGACATTTATCGAACAAAGTTTTCCCAAACTCAATTCACAAATTGAGAATTTTAAATCAACTATTCTTGCTCCATCAGTCACGGCTTCCCTGTAAATTCAAATTCGACCAATTCCAGGTCTGAATTTTCTAGAACATATAATAAATCAATAATATCTCACCACTTGTCCAAATTTCTCAATTTTCCCATGAATTTAATAACAAAAATTGGGGATTTTTCCCAATTCCACGTCGTTGCTTCTAAATTTTACCATGGACGCTTTATAACTTGACCACTTTGAAATCAATTCTCTATGGAATTTCACTTCAAATGAACTTGCTTGGCCCATAAAGGATCAGTGTTAAAAACTGAAGCTCTGATACCATATTGTAACATCCTCGGCCACCCAGGGTGGGTCATGCTACACCAGAAAATGCTCTGATACCATATTGTAAAATACCCGGACACCCAAGCCAGGTCATACCACCAAAAATATTTCATGCTCTAATACCATAATATAACATACCCAACATCCAACTAAGCTATGACACATAAGTTTTTCGAACTACATGCAATTAAAACATATACACACAGAACTATTGTAGAACTTTATATATATATAAAACTTAAAACAAACAAATACATTCTGTAATTACACAGGTTCATATGGAAATAACAGTAAACATATACATGCAACATAGACAGGAAATACCCATAAATATAGAGACATTTATAAACCACACACAGGAAAACCCCATAAAAATAAACACATAAATAATAATGCAGCATGTAATTTAACACAAAATTGACATGTATCTTGGTAATAATATCACCAATTGCGTGTAGACCTTCGACAAACCTCCCAGACTTAGGAAAAACTGCTCATCCCTCTTAGTAGTGG
This sequence comes from Picea mariana, assembly GCA_032191745.1. Lineage (NCBI taxonomy): Eukaryota > Viridiplantae > Streptophyta > Pinopsida > Pinales > Pinaceae > Picea > Picea mariana. The sequence continues at coordinate 37,721 of JASDQU010752048.1, forward strand.
GTCACCCCCTAGCTGGGACTAAACTCCACCCAGGTAAAGGAGTTCCTAACCAAGATGATGTATCTCAGACAACAGGAAAGACTCTGTCACAGGTACCAACCCAAACTAACAACCTACAGCCCCTCATTCCCCACATGCCTGTCCCACCATAGGAAGTGTTCCCCTTATCTTCTCAATAGTCCCTTGGTTTCCCCACTTCCTTCCAAGGCTTCAAAAACAGGACATAGAGGAAGTCTCAAATCCCTGTAGCTGCAGTTTAGCACCTTCGAGAAATCAATTCCCAACAATTGTCTCACCTAGAGAAAAATTGCTCACGGGCATGACAACCCACCTCTTCAGTATCCCACAAGCCTAAAAACCCTCCTCTTTAGCCATCTCAAAAGCTAACTAGGTACAAGTACGAGTATGGTACTGATACCGGTACAGTGATAGTAAAAAAAGGGTACGAAGGACAACTGACTTAGTAAGTGAATGATGAATGAATGGAAAAAGAAACTAAGTCCAAGCTATATGTATTCATGTTCCCAACATGGAATTTGTCATGTTGAGAGATACTTTGGTCCACTTGTCCCCATCTTTATAACTTAGGATAAAATAATTATCCATACTTTATACTTTAAGAAATATTAATATAATATTCCCTTTTGGCTTAAGCTCCCTAGCTTAGCCCATTTTCCTTAA
>JASDQU010752048.1:38441-52634 GCA_032191745.1 Picea mariana
GTGGAGTTTAGTCCCCCATACTATTTTATCATGGTCGATCTACATGCAACAATGTATTATATTAATGATATGAGTATTTACATATACAAAAATAGGCTCACTAGCCTTCAACATCTAGGCTCTCTGGCCTAGCTCAACTCATAAGCCTCCTAGATTATAATAATTGGCTCACCAACCTATAAAAAACAACATTTACAAAAAGGATCTCTGGCCTAAAAATCCCACACACTCAATTTTGTTGCGCGCGATGTATTAGAATGTGCACACTTCATCATTTTAGTGCACAGTACATTTCCGCACTATACCATGGAAGGTGTGTGCAAAATGATATAACACATATCACTAGCTTATAATCATTTTTACATTTACATTTACAATTTGGGGTTCAACCTAGGGGTATTACAACAGTGGTTTCCTAGATAGCCTGATATGCAATCTCGACTGTAGACAACGAAATTTCCATACCGATGTGTGAGTGACCTTCATACGATCAAGTTGGAGAAGGTAGAGTCCATGGGTCATCGAAATATGAAGTATGGAATGAGACATGCCTCAATGAAGATGACGATTCATCATAAATGACATTAATATATGAGATTTGTGCCGAGAAATTAAAGGTTCCCATCAAGGAAGGATGAATTCTGACACCAATGTTCTCAATTTCCTTATGATAATTATCAACAATGGGGACTGAGGGTCCCACCAATGTAGAGGAACTAGAGCGTGAGAAAGATAACTAGTTGATCATCACAACCTTCCCTTCATGAGGAAAGCATAAAATATAAAACACCAATGACACGACAATTTTCATAGTGTAAATACAATTATGCCCCAGTAAAATATTTTAGTTGAGGGGTGCATCAACAACCTTGACATCTACCACCACAGTTTTACCACCTAACTCAACCTGAAAAGTATGGAGGATACCATGGGGTTTGAAAAAGCACCCATCAAACATAGTTAACATAGTCATAGACTCAGACATTTCGGGAGAGTCAATGGATTCCCAACAAGATAGTGGAATCACAGATGTTGAATAACCTTAATTAATGATAGTATGTTTAATAGTGTAATTCATACATTCCACATGGATTTGAAAATACACATGGTAAGGTAAGCGAGGTTGGACATCTGCAACATTGAAATTGATAACTTTCGAGCCACTTCAATTTGTCACCTATTCTACAGATTTGGAATTTGTTGAGCCTATAATTCCATCGGCATGGGTTCTAGGATTTTGTCTTGAATAGTTACTCAACCGTGGTGTGTGAGTAATCATTTCATAGAGTATCATAGATTGAGTGTATATAATATCTAATTGTTGGGATTTAAATATGACCTCTTCCTCATTTTTTACCCCAGATGCATAAACATCCTTCAAAATATATGGCAATAGGAAATTAAGGAACCACTCTAATAGAAACTATGGAGAAATGTTATCTTTAATCAATTTATTTCTTCTACGCCACTCTTGAATGTGATATGATATGTGGGTGGCTTTGTCCTAATGGAAATTAGACAAAATCTCAATACTGGTGTCGTAACGAATCGACAATTGAAAGTTCTTGAGAAAAAATAAGGCCAACTAATGGAAACTTTGGTATGTTCTCCCTGGTAACTCGATGTACCATTTTATGGAAAAACCTGTAAGGGTTCATTGAAAAAATAACAAATAAAAGGAATCATCATTAGGAGAGTTTTACGAGCACCATAAGTGAAAAGTAGTAACAGGATCTCCTAGATCCTCACCACTCTTACCCTTGAATTTCATAATGTCCTAGGGAATCTTGGTAGGAACTGGGGGACATGCCAGTTCATGACACATGGGGTATTTCATTAATCTTGACAGATCTGGAAAATTCAATGTGAAAATAAAAGGGAGCCTTGGTTGTGTCACCTAAGACCATGCTCCCAGGAAAGACTGACTTTGAGATACTACAGGTTAAGGAGGGTTCTGGTAGAAACCATGGACCTGCTTGGTAGGATAATATTCGCCTCCTAAATAATTCATGAAAGGATGTAAAGGAATCATCACTGATGGGACCACTTGCAAGGAAAAAGAGATATGATATACATTACTGACCATGTGAGGATATACATTCCCCCCTGATAAAGGAACTTTGTATGGGGGGTTTCTCATGTTATAAAATTGATTCCTCCCTGATATAATACCATAGGTTAGAGGATTATTTTCCATAAGAAAATCATTCATGGGAACAAGCATTGTGGACATTGATAGACGGGCGATACATATGAAGTAGAAACACCACCCATTTTCCCATTCCCTCCTTGAAAATTATAACTAGAATTGGGTCCTAATGTAGGAAATGACCGAGGTATATGCCCCCCACTAAACTAGAAAGGATTAAAAGGAGATTATGTGCCCCTTGACCCAAAATTTGTATTGATGTTAGATGTCATAATGGATGACGACATGTGCGAATTCATATTTAACATACCAAAACAAAAAGGATTAGAGGCCAAAGGAATTTACTAAGTAGTATAAATAGGCACCCCCATAAAAAAGGTGTTAGAGGGAATGGATATTAATGATGAAGAAGTCATACCACTTGAAAATATAAAAGGATTCGTCCCCATGGACTAAGATAAGCTCATGGAATGGGTAGCACTAGCTGAGGGAGTTTCTGAAATCCAAGTAACTGATGATGAGGGAGTCATTGGAACTCCACTTAACATAGTGGAGGTTGGATTTGAATTAGTACTCATATATGAATCATTACTCGTGATGGGATGATCTTAGTGGAGATATACATACAACATTTATTAATTCTAGACCTTTTTGGAGGCAGCTTCAGTATCGTACCAAACAATGATAATTGATTCAAGAGAAGAAGAGACTAGTGGGGAGGCTGGTATCACTTCATGATGACTAAAAAATCATGACACAATGAAAAATCCTAAGGAAAAATAATATACAAATATCACACTCCTAAATAAAACTAGAATCCAATGCACAAAAACAAGAGAGGGTGGTTGAAAACGGGCCTCTCGAACTAAAGAAGGTATTCATCTCCCAGGAGGGGTTTAAGACTCCCGGAAAATAGAGAAGAGGTAACATAATCAGTTATAAGGACCCTCGTTGGCTTCAAATCATGATTGGTCAGACCCCTCTGAAGAGAATATCCTCCATAAAGTATGTGTGTTGTCTGATCCCTATCTGACTCAGGATACCCATAGAATAACCCCTACAAGTAACCTATGTGGATACCTAGGATACAAAACTAAGGCCACCATGGTATAACCAGTTCTTGGGTGAATAGTTGTAGGTTAGGTCCACTGCATGGGAAAGGTAGCTAATCATGAAGCTTAAGAAGCACCAAGGTACCCCACGAACCCCCAATATACGAATAGAACCCCAGAAATATAGTTGATGCTAGGAGGCTATTGGAGGGATATCTCCGCAACCAATTTCATGTGACCTCATTCTTAAGTTTGGTTTTAGTGGATCCTCATGAGAACACCTATTATATAATGGATTTCATTACTACCAAAACAAACACCTATTTTTAGTTTTGTATCCTTGGAGAAGTTTATTCACAAAATCCTATTCCAAGGTCCTAAATCCTAAACTTGTTTGTGTGCCATAAAAGATAAAATATTTGTAATAAATTTTAATTACTGAGTGTTTATGTTATTGGATTATTATTTACTCAAGAGGTATGGTCGTGAAACTAATGGTGTTATGACTCATCATATGAAACAATCACATATAAAAACATTGCTAAGTATTAGTCTTATTTTTCAAAAGAAATGGCATGCTTCTAAATGTTATGCAGAAGATGCAATCTCTTTCAATTTTAATGAAAATGTAATCTTTCCTAAAATTCCAAGACTAATGAAATATAGAAAAATGTGCAAATGCTTCAAATGAAATGAATTTTGTTGTATTTTCAATATAGGAAAATGAAAAAGAAAAAAACATTTTTTTTTGTATTTTCAATATAAAGAAATGAAAATGTAAAAATGAACTATTAAACTCTCACACAGACCCTACGGAAAGAACAAGAAGATAAGCCAAGAAATACACAAGGAAGCTACTACTTGTAATGTACCCAGTCACTGAAGTTGGTCACATCACGGTAAAACTCTCTCTTTATTAGCTATGTAATGTACCCGACCCCCTAAGTGGCCTTTCTAGGTTTCCTTTGTATTTGACCTATATAACCATTGACACATGGCATCCATGTGTTCTTGTGAAATTAAACCAAAAAATGAGTCTACTCCATGTAGAACCACCAAATCCATTGCTTAGACTGTTTACTATCACTCTTATGACTTACCTCTGACAAATATGGTATCGAATAATATTCCCCTTTCGATGCCATCAGTTTGGGGTGAGAACGACTTGAGAAGTTTTATTACTCTGAAACTAGGGTATCGAGAAATATAACCATCTCTCTAATGGATGGTCATGGGAATAAATCTCAATCTCTTGATAGACAATTGATATTGATTCAGAACTTAAGGTGCTCCTACCAAGAAGACTCCACTCGATTCATCTACCTTTGGGTAAGTGACACTCATCTTGATATCCCTTCATTGGGATCACACTTCTAGGTCATCAGAGGACTTCTGTGAAACCATCAAGGTCACACTCCAAAAATAGTCAATGATGAACTGGCTAGGCTCGTGCTAAATCCATTCACCTAGACAACTGTTGACATGCGTCTTCATGTAGATTCTCCCTGCCAACTCTCATTCTTCTAACTCACTACTGGGGCCTGTAATGACCAATGAATGGAATTTCATCCCTCTCGTTCATGAATATAGGGCTTGTGCTAGCCTAACTTAGGGATCTCTTCATCGAGTTTGTTTCCACGATATATGAAAATTCCTTCCGAAGGTCCCATTCCGATATGTTTGTTTCAGAACCCTTCTTATGATTCTCAAGGGATCTCTCTGACATGATGACTTTGAGTAACCATTGACATATGGTCATGATCTATTCAGATCAATGACTATGGTCCCTTGTCAACCAACACAAGGTTTACAGAGTTATAACTATCCGTTCAAGGAGTTATCCATTCTCTGAGTCCTGAAAGACTTCAAATTCTAACCTTTGAGGAATCAAGATGATCTTGAAGTTTCTATAGATTGTCCAAATTAGGGTTAAGACCTCGTATGAGTTGCAGGCTCATCACACCATAAACATATGGGGTATTTGAACAAGTAGTAGTTTGTGTTCATCCAATTTTATGATTTAACCAAGCATTAGTATTCATCGCCATGTCACTTATCTTATCACATTCAAGTAATATATTAAGTATACAAGAAATATCTTGGATTCAAACATTCATATATATATATATATATATATATATACATATATATTGAAACACAATCATTCTATCCATAAAAATTCACACAAATCATTCACAATTAGTTCAATACAGACGAATCATTTATCTAATAAAGGAGTGGTCCAATCCAACTGACTGAGAGAGGAAACCTCTCCTCCCAACCTTAGGCCTTGTTGTAGAGTCACTTCCTTTAATGCATCGCCCTCATTCCAAGCCATGATATGACCAAGGAAATTGAATCAACAAGGTTCCAAGTCTACGATGATCTGAGAAGGTTACTCTCCTCCCTTTGACACAACATAAGTTGCCACTTTCTACCAAGCTCAGGGTCTCTACAAATTTATCAAGTGGTTTATCAATTATATTTAATCTATGAAAGGGAGTCCCTTTTCTTCTTAACAGTTCCTCAATGACCTCCCCTTACCATTGTCAGTTTATGTCCAGTAAGCACCAAGTCGTAGCCCATTATTGATCTAGTTTAGGATCCAGGTCATCTTTGTTCAAGGTGATCATCCTTAGCTTGGAAAAGCTTCCTATTTTATTCCAAAAATATATCCTTTTCTTTCATAATCAATGCATATGTTTTCTTTGCTCTGTTGCTCATTTCTCTGGGGTCTCTACTTTCTCTATTCATCTTTGTGTTGTTTTTCATCTATGTCTCTCTATTTTTCTCTTGTTGTTCACACTTCCCTTTTCCTACCTGTCTCCATTACTCGAGCTCTCTATTGAATCCTACAGATGTAACATGCAGTCCACCCTTTTTCAATATGAAGGGGAATTTTTTGGTACGTTCCTGTCATCCATTCAATTGGAAATTATTTCCATGCATGGGCCAATTGCGGTAGTCATTACTACCCAACCACCTTTATGACCTTCTCTTTAATGTTCATGTGGTGTCTTCCATCAGTCTAGTGTGATGGTGGTAAAATCATCATGTTTGTAATCATACATAATCTTGTTGTGAAATGTTCCTATTTTCTTCATTGATGAATCTTATCTTTCTTTCACTCAACCATCCCATTAGTCCTCTACTTCATCAATTTCCTCTGGTGTATCATGGCTAGTATTTATCAAGTGTGTTGCCTCTTAGTAAAAATTTTGGTTTTTATATTAAATGAAAACACAATTACATGCCTCATATTATTAACATATAAGTTTTGTGCATAATTATAGTCTTGGGAGAGAACAGGGTCTTACATTCCCCTCCCCCTTAATAAAACATCGTCCTCGGTGTTTAAAACACCATTCTTTTTACAATTATACAGTAAAAAAAAATGGGTATGCCAATCTCATGGAATATTCAATCTCTCATGTAGATTTTGTTGGCATGAATTTGATTAGACCAGGGTTCTCAAGTTACCCAAAAAAAGTACCGTGTAGTCTAGAGCGCTAGCATTTTCATCTTCTCTGAAGAGACGAAGTCTCACCTAAAGAGTTGTTGAGACAGATATATAGGGAAGGGTAGGGAAAAGACTAAAGAGGATACATAGAGCATTTAAAACTCATTCTTGTTCTTTCACGAGAGACATTAACAAATATGAAACATATAAATGTAAGAATTGAACCTACCTGTGTTGTGAGCAAGCACTTAAACGTTGAACCATCAATTAGAACTCATAAGCCATAAGAAGACATTGTAATGCATAAGTAAACATACAAAGAAACAACATATTTTGAAATTTGGTCCTGCTTCATATTATCCTTAGGATATTTCTTTCATTACAGACTCAGAATTACATAGTAGGGCTCAATACAAACTCTTGACTCTGGACTCATGTCACATAGCTCTAATTATCTAATTGGTGGTTCCAACTCATTACAGACTCGGAATTGTCTTTCCTTGACTTACAACATTTATCAATAGCTAATATCAAACCCTGGGCAACTCTGACCAACCTGACTCAACTCAACCTAGCCAACCAACCCATGAACTGATGAACCAACCCTTTTTCATTTATGTTCAGCCCTATATATAGTTGGGTTGTGTCTTCCTTCTCGACTTGCATGCTTTCTTGTTTTGTTGCAACTGTTTGTTGCTTCGCTAGTGTTGTGCTGACTTTCACAACTACTTTTTGTTGCTCTTTCTCCTGGCCTCTGATGGAGTTTGCGCAACTTGTGCTTAGTCAAGACTTGTGCAATTCCTTCTAAAAAAAAAGGGTTTAATAGGCTCCGACCACAATTCTTGATTCATCCTCGAGTCAAGCTCTTTGTTCTTTCACATCCTCTGGGATCATCTGTTGTTTTCCCTTATCTGTCTTTTCTTCTTATTTGGGATCTTATGTTTATGCTTTGTCTTCCTTTACCTCCTCAAATGAAGGGCCCAATTCTGGTACCAACTCTAATTCTCTGTGCTTTACTTCTTGAAATCTTTCAACCTTGTCCTACAATTTCTGGGTGAGGAGTGATGCTTCTACAAAAGATTGTTGGGTCGTGTATTTGTTGTACTCCTTTGGCTTGGCTCCAACCAACGAGTTCCACTCAGAATCTATTGTTGCATCGACTTGATGCATTTTAATGTAGGCAGTTTGAATTATAGGTTGAAAGTCACGCATCTCTTTCTTGGCTATGAACTGTGCCTCATAGAGTGTATTCAGTTCATTCTTGACCTGTTGAATTTGGTCGAACTTCTGATGTTGCTCCATGGGGTCCATTGTGGCTGCAACTTCTTTATTCAGTACTTGTATCTTTGTGCACACCTCCTCCAAAACTTGATTCTGTCAAGCGATGATTCCCATCTAGTCATTGACTTCCCTGAAGATTCCATCGAGCGATGATGCCCATCCAGTTGTTGACTTCCATTTGTGCTCTCATGGTTGTTTTATCCTGCTCAGTTGTAGATTCTGGTTCATTCTGCGCATTTGGTATCACTGGTCGTTTCTTCTTCTTCACGTGCCTTGATTTCTTGGGCACCCTTACCCTTGGCTGGTGAGGTGATTTGCTGGTTGTTGTCGAGTTTTGGCTCCTTTCTACTTCAGTCATATTCATCTTGTGTTGAAGTCTCAGGATGATGTTGCTGGGTGTTTGGATTCGGGTCATCCAGAGTCGTTCTTGGATCTAAGGCTTTGGTGTCGGGACCAAGAACTTATGATCTTGTCTTGGGTGATTCTCTAGTTATTTTTGGGAGTTGTCACTCCACTATCTCTGGTTGATCGAGCTACATCAGCTCTAAGGTCATGGTATGATGTGGACTGGCAGTGATGAGGTTTGGTAATTTGAGTGGTGGTGTAGGGTGCTCAATGACGAATGTGGACGGAAATGTTTTAGGCTCTGGGTCATCCTGAATATCAATGATAGTGGTGGCTTTGGTCATGGCATGGGTGCAGGGAGTGCCATATGCAAGGGGTTGTGGGTACATGGGTTTTCTCAATGAGACCCTGGTTCTGAGCCTCTTCACCAATGGTTCGGTACTAAACACAACACCCAAGATCTGGTTAACCTCTACACCTGATAGCACGACATCGTCTGGTAGCTAACGATGGGTCAATATTTTTCTCCACTCTAACTACTGTATCTCTTCTTCCTCGTTGGAGTCTATTTGTACCAGAGCGTCTGGCTTCTTCTGCTCGGGGCCTGAGCTCAGTCCTTCTCCTAATTCCTTGTTATTTTTTCTTTAGCAGCTCCATAGGAAAAATGTAATGCATCTCTTATTTACGCGGCCCATGTTTGACTCCTGGCCATGGCATGACTTACTTATCGAAGGCTTCCTCATCCAAATAGAATGGTAGCATCCTTGTGTGGAAGTGTTCCCTACTGACATGTCTTGGCCAAACAAATGTGTTGTTTCGGTTCATGCTAAAGGTGATATTCCTAGTGTTACAGTTGAGGAGCGCCTATAGGATGCACAACCTCTGTGTTGCGTCTATCATGCCATTATATCATTTGGAAAATGATTTGTTATTGAGTGTTGTATTCTTCGAGTCTAGTCTGGACTGCTATGGTTTGAACATCTTCGCCATGTGCCCCTTATCTGGTATTGTCGGCTATCTACCCACAGGTGGCTTCCATTTGAACATTGTGAATGCCACAAGTAGGTATCCATAGGTGAAGGTTCTTCCCTTCTCCTACACTTCCTCGCAAGCTACTAGTAGTTCCTCCAACATGTAACTACACCAATTGAACACTGCTCCATTTGCGCAAAAGTCGGCGAATGATAACGCATACAGAATGCATTCTCCCTTATAGTATGACCTCATGACCTTGCTGGATATGATGTAGCATCCATTCTGGACTGTCTTGGAAAATATTGGTTCAATTACTATTGTGTGTCCTCCTCTCTTTGTGTTGAATCTCTCGTATAGGCTAGGCTCACCTTTATTTTTCCCATGCTTATTGGGGCCCTTGAATCCCTTCAACACATCCTCTCCTTGGGAGGATAGTCCAATCAGCTATTGGATGTCTTCAGCATGGATTGGATACCTCTTATCCAACCATAGACTTCTGTCATGCACCCTGCTTATTAGAATTTTTTCGTAGCACACAATCTCTCCTGTGTTACTAAATACTGGTAAGTCTCTTAGGTTCATTATGGTCGAGTTAAATAAGTTGATGAAGTCTTATTTTGGTACAAATTGAATTCCTATGATTCCATCCAGAGCTATATCCTAAAATACATCTGTGTGCATCTGCGGGAACAAGGCTGAATCAGTGAGGTCAAGGTCGAGGAGCTTAACGTGCTCTACCTTCCCTTTGAGATCGCCCATGATCTCGACTCGAGGGTTGCAGGGATCATTTGGTACTGCTTCTTTAGACATGTCACTTCGGCTTTCTATGGCTCTCGGCATTCGCACTTCTATGGAAAGTAATAACTAGGGTTACGTCTGCATCTTTTACAATGGTCCTAACTGGTTCTCACTACTGAGTTCGGAAATGGCTATGCTCTTTTTAGAAATAATACATTCTCGGCTTAGTTCTTAGAGCCTTATACATGTATTAATGGGTAAGTTTTATCAGTAACTTCTACTCATCATGACTATATTGATGCAATCGGGGGTGAGTTTTCCGATGGGATGGTTTAATCAATGTAAATCCTATTGGCGATCTTGGTATTTACTTATTTGAGTGGAATGGGGATGTGGCCAATTTAAGACCTTTATGTTTGACGGGTGGTTGTCCTGGTGAGAAATTCGATGGCATCTTGGAATAATATGGATTTATGTCTTATCGGGCATCAGACGAGGTACCAAAATGGTAATAAAGGTTGTGACTAGACTGGGTTTGCATGGCCTATGACTCAGATTGGATTTGGATTCATGGCCCCTCTGACCACGAAGGTTGTCCCCGTCATATTTAATGACTATCATTAATGGAATCTCTTATGCTTCAGGTCCTGTACTACTAGTTTATCAGCTCTGTATCAACCAACAATTAAACAAAACAAATGAACTATGTGTTATGGTGAAACACTACGCACATGGACTTTATTAACTGAATTTACAAAATTTCAGAAAGAAAATGAAACTCAAATAAAACTATTGTACAAGCTCCATTGAATTGGAGCGACTATCCTTCTCTCTCAGCGTTGATATAGGTAGGGTTTTAGGCAAGCGCCCTTTACCCATCCCGGTCATATCTCACCATCTGATTGCATGAGTCTAACTGCCCCTGAGGGTCGAATCTCTGCAACTATGAAGGATCCCAACTAGTGCTTATGTAGCTTGCCAGGATGCTTCTGGTATCGGTTGTCATAGAGTAACACCTTGTCCCATTGTGTGAATACCTTGGTCTTAATGTGTCGGTCATGCCAAGATTTTTATCTTAGATTTTCAACTGACTGATGGATGTCTGCTAGAAATCTGGTTTCCTCGAGTTCTTGTAGCTTTGGAAGTCTCTGTGCCACTGATTCCTCTTCTATCATATGTGTGACTTGTGCAATATACAGACTTGAAGTGATGAAACTTGCAGAAACCAATGCCTCTCTCCCATAGACTAACTGAAATGGTGTGTATATGTGGATTTTCTTCGTGGTTGTTCTGTAGAATCATAGTATAGCTAAAACTCTATCATCCCAATCCTCCCAGTTTGTGCAACAGACCTTTGTTAGTCCATTTTCCAAAATCTTATTGAAGGCTTCAACTGTTCCGTTGGCTTGTGGGTGGTAAGGACTGATCTTATGATGCTAGATAATAAATTATGTTGTAAGTGTTTCTATAGTGTTGCTAATGAAATGAGCTCTCTGATCACTGGTTAGGCTCCTGGGACATCCGAACTGGGTAATGATATTCTCGAAAATGAACCTGGCAGTAGTATCTGTCGAACAATCCTGTACCACTCTTGCCTCTTCCCAATGGGTAAGGTAGTTAGTTGTGGTAATGATGTACCAATCCTTTGAATGTTTGGCTGTGGAGTTGATTGGTCCAATGAAGTCAACTGCCCATTTCTTAAATGCCTGTAGAGCTCTAACTGGTTGTAGTGGTAGTTCATCTCGTCGTGACGTCTTGCCCACATGTTGACAAACATCACACGATTTAGCATATTCTTTTGCATCCTTGAATAGTGTTTCCCACCAAATTCATATCTATAGAACTTTATGTGCCGTGGCCTTTTCTCCTACGTGGCCTCCTGTGATTCCACTATGGGCTTCCTAGAGTATATCCTTCCTTTCATGATCCACGACGCATCGTCTGAGGATGTTTTCTATTCCTAGTTTATACAATTGTTCATCAATCAGCTATAATATGTTTCTCTAACTACCATATGGTGTTTTTGGGTTGTAGAATATCTTTCAGGACAGGCCCCTGTACTGAGAAAAATTACTATGTCCTCCAGATATTTTGGTATGGTCTCAATCCTGACTTCCTGGGGTCGTAACTTTTGCATACAATCTCTGTTTTAGGCGTATGATAGCCCGTTGGAAAGGTATCATCAAGGAGACTCATTTTGGGGGTTCAATCATCCCTTTGGCTATTATTGAGAAGATATATCCCGAAAAGCCTTCTTTTAAGCCCTCAAAATGGCCCCGAAAGTTGAAACTGCTAAAACTAGTAAATTGCCAAAATTGTTAGAAATTTGTTTTGAGCTAGTTGGAAGAGGTGGGTGGCCACCGATATCCACCTGGATCAATCCTCCCTCCTTAGGAAACAATTCTCTCCATTGCATTGAGTTCCCCCATCAGATGAGGAATTTCTGTTGAATTTGGCCCTGGGTGAGCCACTTGCCTTGGTGCAGGAGCTGCCCTGCTTTGACGGCTCGATAAAGATGGATCCTTTATTGTCAAGTGCCCTTGATCTATGTTTCCACAATATGATCATTGAATGCCCATTTTATGAAGTCGGGTTTGATCTCTGTTGGTTTCATCTGCTCTACTACATCTGAGGTGTCCAATAATGGTGGGAAATAAGGGCGAAGGAGATCCATGTTGAACATTGGTTGCAAGCCAAGGAAAGGAGGAATGTTGAGCTCAAAATCATTATCCCCCACAGCCTTGGTGTTATAACCCTAACTTGCACCAGACATGCTTACCTGACATCAGGCCATCTCAGATTCCTTCTTTTCCAAAACACTGTTGAACAACTCTTCTTAAAAGCCCCTTTTATAAATACCCATGTGCCCTGCTCTATTACTGCACGTGTGTACACGCTAGCTGACCCAAGGCAGCCCACGTGTACCTACAAAAGCATGGAAAAAGGAAAGTTATTGACAAAACACATAGCTTTGGGTAAGTTAACTAAACCTTTCGGCCATGCATGGCTGGTCACTCGACCAAATACCTAGCTTCTTCTAACCTATAAAAGGATGGTTAGGGGTCCCATTTGAAAGAAGGAGAATCATAGTAAAGAAACTATACCCGATTAAGCATTCCCTTTCTCCCAACCTTTAGCCATCATTGTGCAAAGAGAAGTATAGAGAAAAGCAGTTGGAAGACAGTGAAAGAAGAGCCCAGGACTAGGATCGAGGAGCAGTGGTCTACTTTATCATTGTAAAAAATCATTATGAAGTTAATAATATAATTTTCTTTCCCATCCCGCCATATGAGATTGCCATTATTGGAATATTGATTGTATGATTGATTAAATATCTGACCCATTAGTTCATAGATCAAATGCATGTGGAGTTTTTTGTTTGTCTTTCGTGAATGCAGGTTAGCATTGGGAGGAAAGTTGTAGTCAAAGAATGACCAAGCACGAAAATGGATCGACATCAAACACGAAAAATAAGGTATGTCAACTTAATCTCTTGAGCCTTGTATTTACATATGAGTAATGGGGTTTAGGCAAGGGATGATGGTAAAAAGTAAGAATCTTTAGGTCATTTCTAGATGCATTATAAAACCCTTAGTGCTAGTCCGTAGGAGGGATTTCCCACACACAACATAATTGGCAACCATATTGGGGATCTCTAGGGTTTCTGGGAATGTTTTTTCTTGGGTATTTGTAAGACTGGTTTCATTTCTTGTTTTTAAAGTTTCTGCAAAAGTCTGAGCTAACAGAGATTCTGGTCTTCCATACCAGTTATCTCTGTTTCTTTACTTGACTACATTTTTTTTTTCAAGACTGACAAAGGTACACGTGGCCTGTATAAGGTTTGCACGCATGTACTCGTGCCCTACCTTCCCACAGCCCACATGTACACGCTAGCTGAGGAAGTGTCAGTTGCGTCTATGATTCCAGAAAATTTCTTTTAGAGAGGCAGTCATCCTCTCCCTTGTCAAGAATAATCCTTCTCAGGGGTTTTCTAGAACTCTTTCTAGTCTTTGTTGTTTGCAGTCTATAGCTTAGTTTTTACCTCATATTGGTTTGTTCTATGAAATTTTCCTTCAATTGTTTTCTTTTTCTATCAAAGTAAGTTTCTGAGTCTTCAAGAGATTCTAGTTCTCAATACCAGTAGTCTTTGCCAGTGCTTGATTGCTTGTAGTTTCATTTTTTGAAGAGTTGCA
>JASDQU010752049.1:0-18596 GCA_032191745.1 Picea mariana
CTTGAATACCTACCACCATACCTTCTTTGCATTCACCTAGATATTTGTTTCTCGTTATTTCCATTAATGGAGCTCCATTGGAAATTTTTTGAGGTACTAGAAGTCCAACAAGTATCTTCATCCTTGTCGTACAAATTCCCCCACATATGAAATCCCTTATTCTCCAACTTTTTTCTTGCAAAGGAAAAAATGAACTCAAGTTGTCCTCTTTTTCGTCAAGAAACTCCAAATTGATCATGAAATTCAAATACATCCTTTTTGATAATCTACATAGTCACAATTCAACTCTTTGGATATCCATTTTGATGCTTACAATGCCCTGTTGATAACACAATAATTGTCAAGTTGTCCTCTTTTTCGTCAAGAAACTCCAAATTGATCATGAAATTCAAATACATCCTTTTTGATAATCTACATAGTCACAATTCAACTCTTTGGATATCCATTTTGATGCTTACAATGCCCTGTTGATAACACAATAATTGTAGATCTTAAAAGCTTAAATCACCCTATGTGGTAGACACCATATGGGTTGGGTATTTCATTTACATGTAGCATTTTGGATCTGATTCCAAATGAATATATACGAAGGTGAATTGATGGTAATGTCCTTAACAACTCGTTGTGCTATGAAGGGAGTCCTTTGGCATTTTATCCTTTTTGGGAAAGTAGAAAGGTCTGAAAAAACCAATGGCATTCCTCTTTTCATCTAAAAAAAATCCCTTAATCAAAATTTTTTATTAGTGAAATGTAGGAGAAAGTAGAAAAAATAAAGATAGAGAGGGTGTAGTAAAACAATGGGTGCTTTTGAATTTGATTTCGTATTAGTGAAATGTAGGAGAAAGTAGAAAAAATAAAGATAGTGAGGATGTAGTAAAAGAATGGATGCTTTTGAATTTGTGCAAAAAAGAATTAACAGTGTAAGGAATTTGGGTTGCATTCTTACAAATATTACAATTTATTATCTACTCTCAATTCTATTACCATAAAAATTAGAAGATTTTGATTTATGAAACATTTTGGATAGATTTTAATTTTGAAAACATTTTAGTATGATTTATGATAATTTTTTATTTGATAATAATGTTTTTTAGATGTAAGTTTTGAAGTATATATTTTTATTTTAATCATTAAAACTATTAATTTATCATTTAATATGATTATCAGATTTTAAAATAAAAATTAACCTTTAAATAATTATATTTGAAATAAATGAAATTTATTAATATATAAATGAAAATTTAGTTTAAAGGTTCACTTTCAAAATAAATGAGAAAATCAAAATATATATATATATATATATATATATATATATATATATATATATAAAATAATTTCAAATAAATTTAATTTTGAGCATTAATTTTTTTGATTTTTTTTTTTAAGTAAATAGAAAGTTGTAAGGTGTTCATAGTGTGAATTTTTATCAAAAAAACATACACAAATATAAATAAATTTTAATTTAAGATTCATTTAATGAACTTCTTTTTTAGGTTTCTCTTCTTTTCTTATAAAGTCAAGTGGGAGTCACTAAATCTAATATAATTATAATTGAGTTTTTTCAATAATATTGAGGTTATTATAATTGAGTTTTTTCATCAATCTTGAGGTTTATTATAATTATAATTGATTTTTTTTAATAATATTGGGGTTATTATAATTGAATTTTTTCAACAATATTGAGGTTGGATGTTTAGTATATAATTCAATTTAAATATTAGATTTAACATTTAAAATTAATAAAATCATTATAAAATTTATCATGTTTCATGAAAAACTATAATATAGATAATACTTTTAAGATTTTTTTATAAAATGAAATGACACAGACCCTCACACTAAATCTGTTATAATTATAATTGTGTTTTTTCAATAATATTTAAGTTGGATGCTTAGTGTATAATTTAATTTAAATATTAAATTTACCATTTAAAATTAACAAAATCATTATAAAATTTATCACGTTTCATGAAAAATTGTAATATAAATAATATTTTTAAGATTGCAAAAATACAAAGTTATGACTAATCATAATTGTGAATGAGATATCCAAAAATATAAATATATAAAATATGATTCAGTTTAAATATTAAACTTAACATTTGAATGAACAAAATCATCATAAAATTTAATATACTTCATAAAAAAATTTGTAATATACATAATATTTTTAAAATATTAAACACATCAAAAATATAATTAAATCTGCAAAAATTGGAAATGAAAAATATGAATGTTTAATATATAATTTAATTTAGATATTAAATTTAACATTTAAAATGAACAAAATCGTTATAAAATTTAACATATTTTATAAAAAAATTATAACATAAATAATAAAATCATTATAAAATTTAACATAAAAAATTATAATATAAATAATATTATTTTTGAAAAACAAATTAATATAAAAACATGAATAACAAAATTATTAAAAAAAATATTTAAATTCAAAAATATAAAAAACTAAATTAATTTTAAAAATTTAAGAAAACAAAATTATTTAAATGTAAAAAATTAAAACAATTTTTTTTTTTTAAATTTAAGCACATTTTTGAACTTGACTTGAGAAGATAGCGTCCTACATTTACTAAAAGAGTATGAACAACGTGTACATGAAAATAATACAAACTTTAAATAAATTACAATATAACCTGCTCGTAGTTATAATATACCCTGCTATGAATTACAATATAACCTGCTCGTAGGTATAATACATATCTTATACAGTAAAACGGCTGAAGTTGTTTTTGGTATAATAAATAATTAGGTATAATAAATTATCTTTTGCAATAAAAGATTTCGGTTGAAGTTGTTTTTGGTATAATAAATGATTAGGTATAATAAATTATCTTTTGCAATAAAAAATCTCTGCCAGATATAGGTATAATAAAATATTTTTTTAGGTATACTAAATGATCTTTTCCAGTTTTAGGAGAAAAGAAAAAAATCATAATAATATTATTCTGGAGAAGTTACGAGAAACCAGACCAATAAGCATACTTTCGAACTTGAGAAGATAGCGTCCTATGAACAACGTGTACATGAAGAGTAGAGAACAAATTGAAAATAATACAATATAACNACAGTAAAACAGCTGAAGTTGTTTTAGCTATAATAAATGATTAGGTATAATAAATGATCTTTGCAGTGAAACCTCTCTGCCAGGTATTAGGTATAATAAATTATCTTTTTAGCTATAATAAATGATTAAATATACTAAATGATCTTTTGCAGTTTTAGGAGAGAAAGAAAAAAATCATAATCATATTATTTTGGAGAAGTTACTAAAATACTTTATGCTATTTTGGAGAAGTTACCAGAAACCAAAATAGGAGAAGCTCCGAGAAACCAATAACCAGACATGGAGGAGACTGTATGAACCAGGACGAGCAGACTAAAGCTTAGAAAAGAGCAATCAGTCAAAACAAAGTCGAAATCACCTGAAACAAACCATCAAAATAGAAGTCAGATTGAATCCCAACTGAAAGCGCTGATCATTTTTTCAGTGTTGGAAAGCAAAATATATTAAAATTTAAAATTATAATATTCAATCATAATGAAGATTAAACTAAACAACCATTTAAAGGAAGAAAAAACAATAACAATAATCCATCATAAACAAATAAATAAAACCATAAAATTAATGAAAAGAATCGCCAATAAAATCCTTCCCTAAGTAAATACAGATCAACCAAAACACACCGCAGTAATGAAAATGCCTAACAGCAACATGAGAAGCCCACAGTGCATATGGGGAAGGGAATATGGGTTTATATAGGAATTCAAAGTGTAGGTAAACCGTTGGATTGTAACGGTTATAAGATCTACAGATATTAGAAAAAGACCATAAAGACCAAGTTTCTTCCAAACCCCATGCTTTTCTGACCATGCCTTTTCCTACCATGCTTTTCTGAGACCGCGGTACGGAGATTTACCAGCCAACATTTGATAAGTTTCGACCAACTTTCTTCCAAATCCCATCGTCGAGATGGAACGGTTTGGATCATGGTTGTTTTTTTGAGACTGGATGGAGCGGGTTGGATTACAGATCAGGGTTCTTCCCAATCCCATGCTTGCTTTTTTGGATCATGCTTTTATCTTCCAAATCTCATGGTTGTTTTTTTTGGATCATGCTTTTCTAAGACGAGAGCTGTTTGTGGTAACGGTCATAAACATATCTAGTTGGCGTCCACAGCCTATATCTAGTTGGCATCAAACGTAACGGTCATAAACATATCTAGTTAGCGTCAAACAATTTTTTTTTGGTAGATGCGTCCATGTTACGCGCTGGAATAATGCAGATTATATTGTAACTTTTTATTTAAAATTACTTTTGTGTTTTTCTGAGACAGGAGTTGTTTTTGGTAACGGTCATAAACATATCTAGTTGGTGTCGACAACCTATATCTAGTTGGCGTCAAACGTAACGGTCATAAATATATCTAGTTGGCGTCAAACAATTTTTTTGGGGTAGATGCGTCCATGTTAAGCGCTGGAATAATGTAGATTATATTGTAACTCTTTATTTCAAATTACTTTTGTCTTGTTCACAAAGGTTTTAAGATATTTTCTATTGTTTTACATACATTATTTTTTATGATTTTTTTATTATTTTGTAATGTTTTATATAATGTGTATTAAATGGAATTAAAAAATAAAAATAGAATTTTTGATAGTTAATTTTAATTTCATAAATTTTGTTTGATTTCAAAAATACGTAGAAAAAAAAGATTAATTTAAAATTAAAAACTTCAAAAATATTTCATAACACTAAATAATCAATATAGTATAGGATGGGAAAACATCTTCCACACCACTAATTATGCCCCTAAGTCCTCTTGCTCATTCAAGTGTAATACTCCTAGTGCCATCCAATTAGTTAGGGGTATGTTTGAGTTTGCATAATATCAATTGATCATGCCATTTAGACGCAAATTCTCTCTTTATTCCGCTTGAGTTGCATGGTGATTCAACTTTCACAAACAAAAATTGTAAAGATTCAAGTGTTATCTAATAACACAACGAAAAGGAAAAGGAGAAGATCACTATATTACTCTGTAACAACACAACGAAAAGGGAAAGAGGAAAAGATGAGGCATACTTGTAGCCTATTGGAACCAACAAAACTGTCAATTACCAGAGTAAAAAAAATTAATTAACTCCATCACATTCTTTGGCAATCCATGTCCATATTAGAGTAGAAATAGTATCCTCCTCCTCCTCTTCCACCTACCTATATCCAGAACAAACAGATCAACCCATATTATTATCAAAACAAAACAAGAAATCATGGAAACAAATTTAAATTAAAAATAAAGATTCCCCCCCACCTCGGCCATCGACCCGTACATACCTCCTTGGCTGCTCATATAGCAAGAGACTCATTCTCCAAAGATTACCTTTCCCCTTGACCCCAAAAAGAAAAGAAATAAACAATAAAATCTGACCGAAGGAAAAGCATGGCCATGCTACCAAAAAAATCAAAGAAAAGAAAAATCAAAACACTCCACAATAAAGCAAAAGTGTGAACCCACCTCAAAATCAAAATCAATCCTCCAAACCCTAAATTCTCAACTCTTCTCTAAGTTAGCTTCAAGGTTCTTCCTCCCAATGTAGCCAATACAAAGAAGGACATGGATCAACTCTCCTTTCATTTTTCTTCACCAACTCTGCAAAATGATGCATGCTTCTTCCTCCTCCAATGTAATGTCCCCACTTTGGGACATCGACACAATGCAGAGGTTTATGATGACTACAGTGGCCAGATGGACGTTATAGCGAGTACATAAGTTTATTGAGAGGCATTGTGGGGTCCATCTCGCATTACTCATTATATTTCATCACTATGAGACATTCCACACAGTTTGGCTTTGGTTCCGTTAGATTCCCACGATTTCCATGATTTTGACTATTTTGGGCTAAAAGTTAATTAAATTCACCGAAGAGGTCATTTTGGACACATTACTTGGAGGAACCTCTCAATGTAATAACTCATTGGAGTCAAGAGGAGCAACACTACATGCTGGGATAGTGAGAAGTGAATTTCAGTGGCCAGGGAAGGCGTAAGGAGAGATAAGGTGTTTTTCATAGGTAAAAGGGTTAATTAATTAATTAAAGTGATTTAATTAATTAATTAAATATTAATAAAATAAATGTCACTTTGGAGGGACAAGGTCAGCCAAAAGGTATAAACGAAAGGCAAGGGCCTCTACTCATTCATTCATGTATGATCATATTTTGATATCAGACTTCTAGCTAGTGAGCCCAACATTGAGGGCTTTGAGTGTTTTGACTTAACAAACCCTAGAGGATGATTCGGTGGTAAAATATTCCACCTAGCTTGTCTCAAGCTTAGTATTGAAGATGCAATCTCTCCCACACCATTCTAGTTCGAGATCTACTTAGTTGCAGGATGATTCCACATTAGTTGTAGGGGTAGAGAGAGAGACAGGGTGCACCAGTTAGGGTTTTCAGCAAGAGGGATGCACCATTCATTGAGGGAGGACTTGTCCTAGCTGAGGAGAAGTGATTTTGGGAATTCCAGGTATTGGGTTTTCCTTGCAGGTGTCTTAACACCATTCTTGGTTGTTTTTAGAGGCATTTTAGTGGAGGTTTTTGTTTGTATTGAGAGTGGGATGATTTCCCAAGATGAGAGTGCACCATTTCTTGGAGGGTGGCTAGATCCAAGAGTCTAGCAGGTCCTTTGATGATTTTAGCACTTGGGTTTTCATTGCAGTGTCCTAATCTATCATTCTAGCTGGTTTGTGGAGAAATTGGAGGTCCCTAGGAGGGAGGTTGACTTATCTAGGGTTTCAGGCATCCATGGGGGCACACCATTCCTTGGAGGAGGTACAGATCCATAGGATTTGAGAGGGATCTTGGAGATTTAGGAACCTGGTTTGTTCTTCCCATCACTCGATCTACTGTTTGGCATATTTCTTGAGGTGATTGGGCATCTTTGATAGCAGGGCCAAATTATTGATTCTATTTAGGGTTCCAGCAGGACGTGGCATCTTCTAGTGGGGGTTTGGCACTTCATACAGCCCATATCTACCTTGGCATTGATATTCATCTCTTATCCAACCTTTGGAGGCTTATTTTTTATTATCGGGAGCTTTTTGTAGCAGCTTCTATTGTCTATCTTCTTAGCTAGATGTTGAGTATTCCAGATCGACATCTTCATTGTAGCAGGTTTTTCTATTTTAGGAATAAAAGAATATTTGAGATGTTTTGGCTTCTCTATCATATTGCATATGGTTGAGGTATGTTCCATGATTATATCTTCTTGTTTATTGCTGCAACACAGGTATAATTCATCAACATAAATGCTAAGGCCAAAATCAAGAGGCCATCCTGCAAGTAAACACATATAAACAAGTAGGTCAACAAAGTGTTTGACGAAATACCACAACCAGCTAAAGTTTAAAAAGACACCCAAAACTGTGATGTCCCTTGCATCTTAGCTTGGGAACATTACAGCGGTATCAAAGTTTAAACTGTTGAAATCCTAAGGGGTCTCTTAGAAATGGATAGATGGGAAGAAATGGACAAGATATCCTTTGAGATAACATGCTTGGAGGTAATATATTCCCGACTTAGTGAGGAAACTAGGGCCCTAATAATTGTCCAAAAGTATGTAGCCTATAGAAATCCCCATTGGAGCAAAGAGGATATTTTACATGGGATCATTGTAGCAAGGGAAAAGAGAGCATCAACAACTAGATGGTTGGAAAAGCAGAGGAACCCCACACCCATTAGGAGCATGCAACTTTGCTATAGTTGCAAGGTGCCTTGAGAACCAAATCATAGGTGTAGGGGTATGGATCAAGAGTGAATTATTGAGGCACACTATGACAATGATGATGAGGTGTGTGAGGATTGAGTGATAGATGTTGATTTGGAGCAGTCTGATGATGACAATGAATCTTGCACAGAGGCTAGTGATAATGACTCTACACAGAGGATAGTGACCCTTGAACATTGGAGGAGCACTGGGATGGACATGACCATAGCACCAGTGTCTCAGCAAACATATCACATACCATTGATGACCTTACACCTTGACATAGTGGTGACAGTAGTGAGGATTCAAACGTGTTAGCACCTAGAGATGATGAGCTTCCTATGATGGTCGTGACACATGTGTCATCCTTCCAGACATCCATGATAGCCACGTCACATGAGGGTATCAGTGGCATGTTAGATATGATGGAGGAGCCTTGTGTGAGGAATGCACACCATGGACCTATAGATCCACATATCCAGGAGGAGATACAGGATGTGCAGACAATTGACCTTACACATGAAAATCAACATGAGGAGATTGAGTCACAGATTTGGGAGACTCCATCAGATGAGAAGATTTTGGAGACTGATAGGTTTATGGAGAACTTTTTAGGGATGACCCTAACACGTGTCTTGACACATCTATATGGGATCCAGGCGCATGTGATAACAACGGGGTGAGTGCACAGGAGGATACAACTACTCATACAAGATTCGATGTGATTCATATGGAGATAACATCTAGTGATGGGGTGCAATGGCATATAGGAGGACCCAACAACACAATAGACAGTGGGTAGTTGAACACATTATCTTATGTAGAGGGTGTTTTGGGGGATTCCAGAGTTGACACTAGCAGGATTGACACTAGCAATGAGGGGTATGAGGTGGCACCACAACATGACTATGATCAATAGTCACATCACTTAGAAGAACAATTGAGAGATAGTGAAGCTATGATCATGGAAACCACTAGATGTATTGATGACATGCATGCATTGATGGCAGATTACTATTGCAGAGCATCAGTGGCACATGGGAATTCAGATGAGGCATTTTCCATAGATGACTTCCATACTCTCTTAGAGAGAATGTCTGTGATGAGGTTTGACTTCGAGTAGTTGTTGAAAGAAAAGGACTACCTACTAGGGATTGGCGAGATGTATCACAGAGCCTTCAGGGAGAAGGAGTTGGAGGTGGATCAACTTACTCAATAGTTGGAGAGCACTTGAGGATTCTTGAGAGGCACACAGAAAACCCTTCAAGAACTAGAGTCCAGATCAAAGGATCTCCTTTAGGAGATTCATCAGCAATCCAGTTAACCTATCTTGGTGGACACCCATATACATCATTGAGTCACATCATTGGAGGATGTTGGTGGTCTGGTAGAGGGGCCCCAGTTGAGGGAGGAGCCTGAGGTTTGCACAGGATCACTGATGAGTATGGAGAGTTACGGTCTAGGGGTGCATGACAGTATCTTTGAGACAGTCAGGCACTCACATACACATGGGGGCTCTAGAGTGACGGACAATTTTGATGATGCTTCCATTTGTGTCTCGAGAGGGATTGACCTTCATGTAGAGGATGATCTAGTAGTACACCCAAGATCCATGATGTTGTAGGGGTATATAGGGGACTACCTACTAGGTATGTGTTATATTCTTTGCACGAGTAGAAGTGTCTGAGCATATACGCTAGGCATGCAGGGGTTCAAGGGCAACACCCCCGATTTTTTTTTCTGCATCGAGACCATATTTTTTCTGCCTCGTGACCACATTATATTTAGGTGTTTTTTCAGCACATGGTTTCTTTGCTGATGGTTTTCTATTTCTGGTTAAGGAATTAGGGTTTTGGACTTGGTGCATGATGGTGAGCACCATAGTCTAGATGATAGAATTTGATCACAAAGGGCTTCAGACAATGATTAATATGAAACATGAGAAACCAACATATATTGGAAGTGATAAACTTCCAAGTTTTCCATGGGATCCAAGAGTTCACTTGGTTAGTTGGATGTTTCGCTACATGATGACCTAGGTTGCACCAGAGAGCCACATACTCCACCAGGGGTTGGTTTGTAGTGGGCCTACAGGTATTTGTCTGAGCGAGTGAGGCAATGTTTCACTCTCGATCATCATGATCGGACATGGAGGTGGGTGGAAAGGTACTACTTCTACAAAGGTTCTTTTACGGATGCAACTTTTGGGCAGCACGTCCATTGGTCATAGATATTTCAGTATGAAGATCTAGGAGTGGGAAATTCAATATATATATAGGGCGCATAAAGGCATGGTCATCATAGCGCAACACCAACATGATGATCTTCGACAGATATTAGCATGGGACTCAGGGATTGCAGGATTGAGCATTTCACTAACTGACATGGGCGAGTGGACTTTTGTAGGGGTAAGTTGTTCTAAATTTCCATTGAGATTTATTGTTGAGAGGAGTGTATCACTTGATGGTTTCTCACAGAGGTCTTGCAATACCTCATTTTGGCATCTACATGAGCAGTTTATGGAGGTCGTGTTGATATTGATAGTAGAATTGAGAATGGAATCATTCTAGGATGAGGCCATCTGTCATGTGCAGGAGACTCATAGAGTTGATGTATTGCAATATTATGCTTCCCAAGGGATAACAGTTCATGACTTGACAATGGACCCAGGGGGCAGATTGTATGAGTGTTCATATTTGGATGGGTTATATTGTGTATCCCACAGGTGGGCATGGGATCCTGGTATTTTATTTGAGGGGATTTGGTTATTGCTTGAGGACAAGAAATTTTATAGCAGAGAGGACTGTAATGTCCCCACTTTGGGACATCATCATAGTGCAAAGGTTTATGATGACCAGATTAGCCAGATGGATGTTATAGTGAGTATTGTAGATTTTTATTCATATGATATATGAGATATATTCAATATATTATTACAATAATGAGTTTTACATATATAAGGAACATAAGGTGACCATCCATGAAAGGATGTGCCCTTGAATAATCAATAACTATTTATTATTATCATTTATTTATTATATACTATATTTAATATTCAATAATAATTAAATTATTAATTATTATCTTTAGAGAATGTCTTCCCGATGTTGTCTAAACATCAACACTCCCTCTCAACGAGGGAGACATTCTTCAACATGCCACTCTTGTCTTTGAAGTATACAAACTTCATCCTAGACTCATGACACTTGTCTGTCAATCTTGGGAGACATCTCTCTCCCACCTGAACCAAGGAAAAATTCCTTCTGTGGCCATCCCTCTGAGAAGATTAACTCTTTAGAAGATTAGACTCATCTGGTTCTACATGTAATAGCATATCATCTTGAGTCTTTATCATTCCTTGTCAAATCACCATGACTAGGACAAAGACCACACCAGGATCTTTCACCACAAGCACACACCTATGAGTGAATATCGGCTTGATTCTAACTAACACATGGAAAGCACTTCAAGCACCTCGAGTCTATATTATTCCTTGTCATGATCAAGGAAGGACTACGTCTGGCCCCATTTACCACAAGTGCACCTTTGTGATAAATGTATCCTATCTCCCTTGGTCTATAGGCTAATATAGGAGAACTTATGCTCGATGTTGAAACATCAACACTCCCTCTTAGCTAGGGAGGTATCTTTCCATAGTAGTACACAACTACTATCCAAAGACACCCAGTCTCCGTCAGTGGTACAAAACCACCATAATAGCAAAAGATTTTTCATACATGGCACTTCCCATGTGGACTTCTAGAGGCTACTCCCTCTAGGAACAGTTAGGGTCAACTCCCCATAGTGTGATACATCAAGGGTCAACTCCCTTGACATGTCCTCATGTTCTCTCCACATGGGATGATGGTCTATAAGCCCAAACGAACTTATTCCTTATTGAATAAGTGTTCCACTTATTCCTTCTTGAATAAGTGTACTCACAGATCAACTCAACTCAATTCACATAGAAGTACAATCTGGAGAAATTTTGTCACACATGGCAGTCCAAGTGGACTTATAGAGGCTACACCCTCTAGAAACACTAGGGTCCTCATGTGCTCTCCAGAAGGGATGTTGGGTTATAATCCCAACCACACCTATCCCTTCTCGAATAAGTGCCCCACTTCTCCCTTCTCGGATAAGCATCCTCATAGATCAACTCAACTCAATTCATAGAGTAGTACGATCTAGAGAAATTTTGTCACACATGGCACTCCATGTGGACTTCTAGAGGCTACAACCTCTAGAAACACTAGGTTCAACTCCCATAGTGTATGACGTCAAAGGTCAACTCCCTCGAAATGTCCTCCTATGCTCTCCACATGGGACATTGGGTTATAAGCCCAACCACACTTATCCCTTCTCGGATAAGTGCCCCACTTATTCCTTCTTGGATAAGTGTCATCACATATCAACTCAACTCAGTCATAGAGTAGTACAATATGTAGAATGTCTCAGGAATATGCAAACAACAACACTCCCTCTCGGCGAGGGAGGCATTATTTGCCACGCCAAGTCTGTCATGGAAATACTTGAACTTCGTCTTGGTTTGGTAAGAACACCAACAACCTGCTCATCTATAGAAAGGTACTGCACCAATACTTCCTTCCTCTGCACCATGTATCGGATGTAATGGTACTTAATCTCAATATTGTTCAATTTGTCATGAAACACTATATTATCAGAGATCTTCACACAATATTGGTTACCATAATGAATAATGGTGGAATCCAACACATGTTCAAATAAATCTGCAAGGAGCTTGTGAAGTCACACTGCTTCATGGACTGTCATACTTAATGCAATGTTCTCTTCTTTTGTTGTCCTCAAAGCCACAAAATTCCATTTTCTGCTACACCAGGAAACTATGGAAAATACCAAAATGAAGAAACACCTGAAGGTGCTCTTTCTTTCCACTGCGCTCCCTGCCCAATCAAAGTCAATGTATTCCTACCATATCATATCAATACTAGAAGTATATCTCAGACCATGTCAAACTGTGCCTCACAAGTATATCAACACATGCTTCACAACAATCTATTGTGTCTATCTCAGCTGACTTATAAACTGGCAAAGTGCACTCACTGCATAGCAAATATTTTTTCTAGTGTTTAACTAGATACATCAATTATCCAATCAACTATCTTTACAGAGTCGGATCAATTTCGTCAGAATTGGAAGAAGCCACACTTAGTTTCTTCATATTCATCAACATTGGTGTAGCCGTGAGCTTCAAGTTCAATAACTCAAACTTCTTCAATTTCTCAACTATGTACTTCCCCTAACTCAGGAAGATATCATGAGTTCTCTGCCACACCTCTAGTCCTGAGAAGTAGTGAATCATACCAAGTTCCTTTATCTCAAAATTAGAGGCCAATGCATACTTGCATTCAAGAATAAGCCTCTCTGTATTGATGAGGAATAAATAATCAATGTAGAGGACCAAAATCAAGTACTCACCATTAACAATATTCTAGTACAGACTGGGATTAATAGCACTTTTTTTGAAGCCCAAGTTCCTGGGAAAGGAACGTATGCAAAATGGAGTGCATTCAGCTCCAAAATGACAGGTGTTGAACTAGTCACATCCAGTTAAAGATGAATAATTTAACCATATTGGGGGTTTGCATTCCATTCTTCCATCCATCATCTATCTTGGTTTTCCTCTATGATCGACCTCTACATAACCACACACCTCTGAAAAATAGAATTGTGGATTCGACCGGTGTGAGCCTATGAACCTAATATATCCTCTCTTGTAGAGACGAGAAAGTACTTGAACCATTCGTGAAGAAGTGGTTTGTCAGGCCCATGACTGACGAGGCAGGTTGTCAGGCCTGTGAGAAGCTCTCTCTAGAAGAGAGAGTTTTCTAGGGGGTGATTTTCTCCTAGAGTGATTTTCTCTCAGAATTCTTGATTCGACGTGTTGTCGAGACCCTGAAAGGGGATGTGGAGTAGTCGATGGACTGTGGAAAAGTCAAGGTGCATATTCCTAGGGTGTAACATGCATGTGGGGAATGAGATTCCATGAGTAGTGGTTGTAAGAAGGCTCATGGAAAGAATCCTCCCATTTGCACTGTGCAGTTTCCTGTAACCTCAGCCTAGTCTGGGATTCCCTTTCCCTGGGTGGAGCTTAGTCCAAGCTCTAGGGTGACCCACTACTAAGCATGATGAGCAGCGTGGTCTAAGGATGGGAGGTTCGTGGAAGGTCTGCATGTAGTTGGTGAACTTAAATTGAAAGATAAGTACCCATTCCTATGTTCGTTTACATGTTGTGTATATGTATGTGTGCTATAATTGATGAATATTGCTTGTATATGTTGTTATATTATGCTTTTTTCCTGTGAGTAATGCATGTATATTTTTATTGTTATTTCCACACTAAAGTATATATGAACAAAATATGTTGTATGTTTATGTTTATATTTATATGCATATGAAAATTGCGGCCTTGTAATCAACAGAAGGTGTTTGGCCTTATGGTGATCAGAACATATATTAAGGTGTTAATAGAGGGGGAGGTCCTGAGGTCAATCCTACAGGCCTCCCCTTTTTGGGTATTCATTGTAACAATGTATATATTTGAAATGGTTGTTCCCACCAAGTTTAGCAGTGTTCTAGAGATGAAGGTTGGTCACCAGATTTGGTGTGGTTCAGTTGGATTTGGTGGACCCGCCAAATTTATATATATATATATTTTTTGAAAATTCGCTCTCGGGTTGTCATTCAACATTTTACCACTCCCACGTGGTAGCCCATAACTGGTCCATGCCAACCACTATACAATCATCCTACCATGTCAGCGTATGGTCTACCAACTTAGCCTACCACGTTATTCGCCACGTACTTGTACAAACTACCACATGGCATAATTTTACGGGTCTACAAAATGACCCAGAAATGCCAAATATGAATGACACATGGAAGCCTATGATACCTCTACATCACCATTTTGAAATCATGTTGATGTCAACATGACACATGTCACCTTTTGTGCGTGCCATGTATAATGTATCGATGTTGACGTCATTTGTACTGTTGTTGGCTTCAATAGTACGAAAGTTGACTCATCCCCATACTTACTGGGCTAGGTTGACCCAAATTTGATCGTGAATATATTTCGATTTGTAACTCTATTTAATGAGCCATTGAAAATCTTGTGACACGCTCTTCACGATGATGTCATTTTCACTGAGTTTTGAAAACTTTGATTTTTTTCCCTTTCTCTATCTGCTGAGGCCATTCTGATCTTCTTGAGTTTCTTATAAGAATTTTGAGTTTTCCTTAGTCTTCTATGGATCCTTTTTGGATCACACACATTGAAAACAATTAGAAAATAAAATATATCCATTATCAATTTTATAAATAAAATGATGGTATTTAAAAACACTTAAGAAAGCCCAAAGGGGTTGGATCCAATGGTGGAAAGCGATGAGTTTTTCACCATTGGGCAAGGTTTAATTCTCGTGAGGGCTTTACCTGGATCCATGGGGACACCTTGAGGTAGTGGTTGAACGTGTGGTTGCACCCAGAGATACCATATTAAATGGTATCGTGACCCGTGCACACATAAGTGGATTAAAGCCCACCCCCATGTCCTTCAAATTTTTTGCCCGCATGGGTGTAGACAGATTGGCAAGTGCCGTGTAAATGGAAGGAAATTTGTAAAATGAAGTCTCATGTTCGATTCTGACCCGAATTTACTCGTGTGCCATTCTTGTGGGCTGGGTGGTTGCACCTGGGGTTATAGAGGTAGTCGATGGGGATCAACCCCGTGTCACGCGAGTATGATAACCGCGAGTTGTCGATTCCTCCAGTATAATAATAATAATAATAATAATAAAAACACTTAAGAAAACAACAAATTTTAAAAATATAAGAAAACACTTTAATAAAATAAAAAATATATTAAAAAAGCATAGAAAAAGAAATATGAAAAAAAAATAAAAATAAAAACTTCAAAAATAAATATTAAGAAAAAAAATGAATCCAAAACATATAAAAACTTAAAAAACAATCTTTATAAAACAATATCAAACAAAATTTTAAAAAACTTTAAAAAAATTTCATGAAACCTATTTTACGAAGGTCGGGGGAGGGGGAGAGAATTTACCCACTCTAACAAACTCCCCAAAACTAATACAATTCACCCTCACAACCCCCAAACTTTCCAAAGCTAATACAACTCACCCCCACAACCCCGAAAACTTTCCAAAATGCATGTCCTATGAACTTTTATTTAAAATTTTATAAAATTGTCTTTTTATTTTGATTTTGATTTTTTTAAATATTGAGTTTTTTTAATTTCTTAATTGATGATGATGATGATGATGATGAATAATTTCCACTGAGACCATAATTGTTCTATTGTACCTTAAAAAAGGTAACAAATTACTTATAATTCTTAAGCATTTTATTTTTGTGTTCGAAAAACATTAAGAGAAGCGTTCCAATATCCCGATAGATTTGATGCGTTGGGAGGTTAGGAAGGTTGGTATTGTGATAGATATTTTGAAATTATGATATAAATCGAGTATATAAATGGGACTCTTAGAGAAAATGATTTTCATCTTCAACCCTCATAGTGTAACAAGGATGACAAATTCTTTCATCCCACGATATTTTGTAAATTGTCCTACACCTAGTTTCACTATGTAACTCATGGGAGTTGGCTCAAATTTCAGCAATGTTCATTTTCATCTTTGTGATAGTCAAAACCAAGAGATACATTTGATATTATAGATTAGGATTGACCACCCCCTTATAGTATCTTAACTTTGTTTTGTCCTCCAATTCTTTATGGCACCACATATTCTCCTTGAATTTAGATGTAATAATAATTTTAATGTTATTAGCATTTTGTGTAATGACATTGTTAATTAAGGTTGGTTGTCATTGATGTCAACCC
The DNA here is from genome assembly GCA_032191745.1 of Picea mariana. Lineage (NCBI taxonomy): Eukaryota > Viridiplantae > Streptophyta > Pinopsida > Pinales > Pinaceae > Picea > Picea mariana. The sequence continues at coordinate 16,695 of JASDQU010752049.1, forward strand.
TTGAAGAAATCCCCATAGCACAAAGGTTTGGGTAATGGACCCAATATTTTTTGATGTAAATATGACTCATTATTGTTTTTTCATGGTTGATAAGAAGTAAACATGGATGAACTCCAAAGTGGTCCCCTTATGGTGAAAGCCCTCATAGGAAGACACTTTGTGGAGTAAGAGAACCCATGCTTAATTGTGGAACAATGAGATGAAGGAAAGTGAAATTGTCAGGGAAAATATACTAGATGGATAGTGATTTTCATGTCATTTATGGTGGTATGTGGAACGTTACATAATTCCTCACAGTGAAAGAGTTATGGCCATGAGAAGTTGGAGACCCCAGGTTTGGGTAATGGACCCAAGTTTGTTTGATGGGTAACAGTATGAGTTATGATATATTTTTAAATAATACTATTCTATATGGATAGTACATGCCATTCCATTTCTTGTGGTATGTATAATGTCACATAACTCCTCACGGTTTGAGAGTTATGGCCTTACAAAGTTGGAGGACCCTCATATGTCATCTAAAAGCCCCAAAAGGTCAAAGTAATCAAAGTGGGTTAAGAGATTTTAAAAGGTAAATAATAAAGTGAAGTGACGAGTGTATTATAATTCAAATTGAATACAAAATAAATAATTTTAATAATAAATTTAATGGAGAAATTATAAGTGGATCCAACCCTAAAATAAGGAAAGTGGGCCAAGTGACCTAGAAGATGTTTTTAAGGAAGCTTCTTGGAGAGTATAAATAAAAGGAAAGGCTCTATCATTTGAATTACACTTGAGAATATTGAATATTTATAGGTTTTTAAGGTAACCAAATGATATCTAAGCCGAAATTCTGAGGAAAGTGAAGAAAAGAAGACCGAAATCCAAGGAAGGATAAATTATTTTGATGGTGCTTTTTAAGCTATGTTATTTACAGGTCATCTCACAATTTTCGCTATAAATTTTTTTCTATAATGATTCATATCATGAAATTGATATGAAAGTGATAAATTATATCCAAGTATCTGTGGTAAAAAATTCATCTTGTGGGTCGTTGTATTTTAGGATTTACACTCCGTGGAAAATAGGGTTTGTGGCCAATCCTGAAACTAGTCAAAATCAGGTGTTTCGGGTAAAAATGTCATAACTTCTTCATAACAGATAAAAATTTAGTGAGACCAAATGTGTTGGTTAGGGTACAGTATGAATTATTTTTTGCAACATTTTTAGATCAATTCATCAATTTTTTTTGCGAGGAACGCTCTACAAGGTCGCTCTCTAGAATAAGCCAAAATTCAACAAGGTATGCTATTTTTTCTATAACTCCTTTCTGAGACGTTCCAAGTAGTGAAACTTGGAGGAATTTAATAAAACACATGGAAGAACATTTTTTATCAGTTTCATATCTTTATACATTACAGGTTCAAAGTTGTGATTACTTCAATTTATGGTTGTTGACTAATCCAAAACTAGGCATGTGAGACTAAAGAAAAGTTTGATGAAAATGCTAGTCTCTTGTTTTTAAAGTTAAGGAAGGTTTCCAGGAATGTGATCATACACAAAAATTCTATTACATAGCTACAAATTATATTTGAATGATGAAATTGATGACGGCTTTCGATTGTGGTACATGTTGAGTACATGGTTGAGACAAGTAGTTGATGAGTTGGTGCATATACATGAGGTGTATAGCTGATGACATTGGTACATATTGATGAGTCATAGTTGATGAGTAGTTGACACATTATTGGTACATACTTTGTACATGGTTGGATGCACTTTTTTATGGTAAAGGTTGATTACAGGTTGGTTCATGGTTGATGCACTTGTTTATGGTACAGGTTGATGCATGGTTGATGCATGGTTCAGATTTATTGGTACAGGTTTGCCAATATATCTCATAGTGATAGTGTGACAGTG
>JASDQU010752049.1:20988-37266 GCA_032191745.1 Picea mariana
AGGAATTTATTCCTTAATTGGGAAACCTCCTGAATTGAGCATGGGGTCAGAGAGGTGAGGAGGTGACTCCATATTTTCAAGAGGAGGTTGGGGATCCCCAAGCCAATTCTAGTTAGAGTGGGTGGGGCCAAAAACTATGGTTGACGGATTAGAGGGAAGTGAGGGGTCTGGGAGATTGCATCAGGATATGAAGTTGTAGTAAGAAACACCATGTTTGGGCTTGCATCGCTCTCTCAGCATAATGGAGTTATGACAGGGAGGTAGGAATAGAGGAAAACAAAGAATTTGTTCAAGTGATAAGTAGATTGTGGGCACGATACAGGTAAGGAATAGATAGAGAATGAGCACCAGTAGGGAGAGGGAAGCCTCTAGAGAGAGAGCAGAGTTTCTAAGGTGAGGAGACTTGGACAGAGAACAAAGAGACAAATGAAAATGTGGAATGAGAAAGTTCTTGTGAGACCTTACCTTCATAAAATCCATTGAGGTGACTGAGAAGAGTGCCATGAGGATGGAGGTGATTCCAACCGATTGTATCATAACTACTCCAGTGATATGTAGTTGGTTAAAAATGAGATCAATTAAATTTCCATTATCACACTAGTGCACTATCACAACTGCGACTTGAATGATATGCATGTTGAGCAGGTTGGATATCAGTCTGGCGGCTAGGGGTACTAAATCCCTAGTCCACATGAGTTCCTTGTTCCCACTACTCAATAGATGTCACCCCATTTGGGGGGGAGGGATCTTGGAGAGCCATCTCCTTGCATTGAAGCAAAAACTGTGAGTTTGGTGACTTCCCTACATTGATTAAAATGACTCTCAATTGAGAGGTTAATCCTTCATTATCTAGTTTTTCAACAACCTTATTAGCTTCATGTTGAATATGAGAGCTGATCAGAGTGAATGAAGGTCATAAAAGAGCTTGTAAGTTGTTTAGGGGACCCATGAGGCGCCATATTGGAGTGATTTTCTCAGGATCATTTCCATTTATGATTTTGGATTCAAGAGAGATAATTATTTTAGAATCCCCTTCAATTATGATGTAATTCATATTAATATCATAGGTCATTTGGATTCATCTGATGAGGCCCCAAAGTTACGTTGAGTTTTTTGTATCATGACCAATATGTTCAACCATGAGGTATTGTATTTGGCTAGAACTGTCTCTGATAACTTCTCCATATCCTTCCTGGACAAATTTTCCCTTGGAATCACCATCAAAAATTACTTTATAGAATCCATGGGGGGAGGATTCCAAGTGGAGGGGCTTGGAGGAAAGGTTAATGGGAGAGGGTTCATAATGGGTCCAAGTGGAAAGGATGGAAGATTCATTAGTTTCAATGGGAATGTCTTCCTGGGTCAACGGTTGGGCTTGGATGGTCTAATGAACATTATTAAGAATTATGAACCAAAGGAGAGAGGGGGTAGAATCCTAGGAATGAAAGATTCATTTGTTCCTTTATTTCCAAAGTTGCTAGAAAATGAAGCCTGGAAGGAGTTGATAGATTCTATTTAGTATTGGGCTTTTGAAAACCACATTTTTGCAATTCCTGATGGCCTTTATGATGTTGTTCCTTTCTCTATTGGTTTTTCTCATAATTTGAGAAGCCTTATCCAAAATTATCCCACTGCTAGGGCATTGATTGCAAATGTTCTCCATGTTTGATGACAAATATTCCAAATTTATGGTCCCATAAAGCCTCACTTCATGAGATTTGGATTTCGGCCACGGTTTGGATTTCCAAATGATATTCCATAAGTGATCTTTCGGTTGGTTGTGGAAATTTTCTTGTAGATGATATCCCTCTTTGATTGTGAAAGTTCCAGTGGGGGTATACCCCCAATGAAGAATGTTGAGTTCCTCACTACTGTGGATCTTCCTTTGGATTATCGTGTCTTTCCATTTCTGTAGGTCACAATTTGTTTTTGTTTGGAGGTCTTGTGGGAGCATTTTCCATCTTCACCAAGGGGGGTGAAGAGAGACATTAATCCATAGGTATGCAATTTTGAGGAGCTCAAAATATTGGATGTGATCCTGATAGGGGCGAAGGTTATCCATTGCTTGCAATGCGGGAAGTTGTTTCCAAGAGTCCTTAAAAAAAAAGCGTTTTGAGCATTTCAAACATTCAAAAATGCATGAGCCTGTATGAGTGATCAATTTTTACATGATGTGTTCCATACGTTAGAGCCTTGTAGTTGATCTTCCATCCAAATAAGATGTGCATGTGGGATGTGCAGAGTGTATTTTTGCTTCCAGAGTATGGCCCATAGTTCATCTAGATATTTGAGTCAGTGCCAAAAAATCATTTCCCCCATGGTTTTATTTATCTTTCCTTTTTCACTGAGGCCTAGTTTGCCCAAGGATTTTGGTTGGAAAACTTTGTCCCAACTGACTAAGGCCCACTTGTTTCTAGGATCATGTCCATGCTAGAGGGAGTTTCTCTATAGGTTCCTTATACTTTTGATGATTGTTTATGGGGCATCCAAAGAAGAGAACATGTAGGCAGGGATAGCTTGAAGCACAAAATTCAAGACACTATTAAGGTCATTGTTGTTTTTGAGTAACTAAAAACATTGCTAAGGGACTCAAAAACACACTCCAAAAATATGACGTTCAAACAGTATAAAATGTCGTAGAAATTCGTTGGTTTTATGCTATTGTTCACCATCCAAAAGACTTAACGCGCACAAATTCAACTTGTACACCCATATTTAGCATGCGCAGCAACACCCAAAGGTAATCCATGCTCCACCCACCTATAACCATTGTGCATCACTTCTTTGTTGCGCAAATAACTGGTGCCCAGTACTTTTGTGTCGCGCTCCAATATATACCATGCAAAATTTTGGTTCTTGCACTAATACCTGTCGCACACAATTTTTGTGTCGCACGCTAATATTTCATGCACATTTTTCTCTATGCACTGCACCATGCCAATGTTTAGTATGCCCACACCATGCACCGTTACTCCACACACACCATTAACTAAATTTTCATGCAACAACATATACCCATATTGTGCACACCCCAATAAAATATCTCTATGCCAAATTTTAGTGTGCACGCATGCATGCCAATAGGTACAATAATAGGAAGGTATGCAGGGAAACTCCCTGAGTGGGTGAATGATCCATAAATTCTTGAATGGATGATTGAATGATCGCATGAATGGATGAATGCCCCCCCAAAATATGTTAATTCCAAACTATATGTATGCATGTTCCAAACTTGACACTTGTCATTTTGGGAGCTACTTTGGCCCACTTGTCCACATCTTTAGAACTTAGGATAAAATAATTATCCATACTTTATACTTTAAGGAATATTAACATAATATTCCATTTTGGATTAGCTCCCTAACTTAGCCCTTTTTCTTAAATTTTAGCCCCCCCATTTCCCAAACTAGTGGATTTTAGTCCCCCATACTCTTTTATCATGGTTGGTCTACATGCATCGATGTATTTTATATTAATGATAAGACATATACAAAAATATGCTCATTGGCCTTTAGCATCTAGGATCTCTGGCCTAATACAAAACATAAGCCTCCTAGATTATAATAACTGGGTTAACAGCCTATAAAACACAACATATACACAAAGGCTCCCTGGACTCAAAATCATGCACACTTAAGTTGTTGCGCGCGGTGTAGCGGCATGTGCACACTTCATAATTTTAGTGCGCAATACATGCGTGTACTATGCCATGAAAGGTGCATACAAAAATGATGTCAAACAACTCACCAAATTACATACATTTGTATTTATATTTACAATTGGGTTCAACCTAGGGGTATTACATACATGTAGATGAAATCCTCATCTTTAGAAAAACTTGGGAGGAACAATTGAAGTGTATTTCACAGGTCTTGGGAAACCTGTAACAACAGAAGTTATATAAATTTTGATAATTTATCCTTCGGTATGGAGAGAATCCAATATTTGGGATACATCATGGATGAGTAGGGTGTCCATGTTGATCTATCCAGGATCCGGGTTATCCATGATTGGCTGAGATCAAATAAAATCAATGAGCTCTGCAACTTCATGTTCCTTGCCAACTTTTACCATAGGTTTATTTCATGGTTATCTCATATTCCTTGGGCCATGAGCTTGGTGACCAAGGGGTGAGTGAAGGAAAATTTTGTGGGCCACCTCCCAATAGAAATCATTCGAGGATTTCAAATTCCACCTCTAATCAACAACAATCCTTATTTTTCTAGACCTGCAATAGCCATTTGAGATTGAGACAGGTGATTCATATTATGCTATTGATTCACTCCTCACTTATCATGGGAATCCAATATCATATCACAATGAAACACTATCTCATGTTTTTCATAGATACCCCACCTATGAAAAAGATATGTAGTCCATTATGAAGGCATGTTGACAATGGAAGAATTGCATTCTAGTGTAGGAAACAATCATCTGCACTAATCATAGGCCTTTGGAATTCATACAAACACCAAGAATGTTATAGAATAATAGCCATCACGAGTTTACCATGTATCTTCATCAATTTCACTTGAACATCAAGAACAAGAATTAAAACACCAATCATGTTGCAGACGACATTAGTCGACCTCCAATTGTGATGCTAACCAGAGTTCTTAACTCCTACTCCAGAGAGAGATATTCTTCGAAGAGAGAAGATAAGGTAGAGGGAGGGAGAGAGGGAGAGATTAATATAGAGAGAAATTTTGAAATAAGGGGGTAGGGAGTGAAAGGAGAGAGAGAGAGTGGGGGAGGTAGAGAAAGTTAAGGAGAGATAAAGGGAGAATAGTTCTAATGAACCTCAAAAATCACCATAAAAAAAAAAAAAATATTCCCATGGAATAAATCAATTTCATTTTAATCTTATAATTAAAAAAAAACAGGAATGATTCAATTCTGACCGTAAGGGTATTATTACACCCATCTAATCTACTTCGAACATAAGCTTCTGTGGGTAAAAAGAAAAAGTCCCTCCCTGATTTTTCTCTTTCCCTTATTCCCTGCACCCTTCCAGCATACTCAAAGTAAGAGGACAATACGAACTTAGCTCAAAGGAGCCTCTATTGTTCAGATAGAGAAAAGGATATCACCCTGAAGTGTTTAGAGAAAGGCTGAGAGCAACATCATCTTCCATGGGTCGAGATCGAGTGGAAAAATGCCAAATATTCCTCGCCAGATATCTGTAGGAGAATGAACGGTGATAAAATTGTCCAGAAAAGTACCGAAATCCAATGGATCGTTAGATCCTATAGATTTGTGTGGAAGTTAAGGATGATCTATCAAAACTCAGGAGGGTAACAATCAAATGACTTTAGAGGAATGGATCATGGAAAATTCATCGGGAAAGTACTGAAATCTCGTGAATTGTCAGATCATAAAGTTCTATGCTAATGTTAAGGATGATCCTTCCCAAGCTTAGGAGGGTAGCAACCGTTGGATGAGAAATCTCTGAAATACTAAAGGAATAGGTGGGACCCGCATTTCATGGTTTTCAGGGTTTCGGACTTCACGATTTTCAATACTCGAACATCAACTCACAACAACTTGCAAAGAGAGAAAAGGGACGAGTGGGAACTGCCTCTTGGGGTTTCAGGTTTTGGAGTTTTGTGAATTCATAGCCTAACCTCTACACCCAAGAACTCCCGAAATCATGGAAAGTGGAAAAGAGGAAAGGTGGGACCCCCTTCAAGATTTTGGGATTTGGAATCCCATGACATCAAACGCCAAGCCTTTACACACCAGAACTTCTGAAATTGTGAAAAGTGAAAAAGAGGAAAGGTGGGACCCGTAATTTTGGGATTTCGTAACTGAGGGTTTCGAGGTTTCAAATGTCAAACAACAATGAAAACATATCCTAAAGCTTCGAAAAGGTAAGGTGGAACCTGAAATTTCGGTATTTTGGAACTCGGGGTTTCAGCGTTTCAAATGTCAACAACCACGCAAGACATTTCCCAAGGTTTCGAAAAGGTAAAGTGGGACCCAACATTTCAGGATTTTGGAACTCGGGGTTTCGAGGTTTTAAATGTGAACAACCGTGTAATACATTTCTCGAGGTTCCAAAATGGTAAAGTGGGACCCGCTACTTTGGGATTTCGAAACTCGGGGTTTTAGGGTTTCAAAGGTCAATAACCGCACAAGACATTTCCCGAGGTTCTAAAAAGGTAAAGTGGGACTCGCTACTTTGGGATTTTTGGATTTACGAACACATGGTGCATAAACACAAAAGAAAAAGAAAAACCAAAAAGCGAAAAGTGGAAGCTTTGGGGTTTCGGTATTCGGAACTTCGTGAGTTCAGAATCCATTCATCAATATACACGAACCTCCGAAAGGCATAAGGGAAGTTGGACTAAGTGTTCCTGTCAGAAATTTAAGGAAATAAAAACAAACACAAAGGGAGAGAGAGCTCCTACTGTAACTCTTCACACTAGTTTCATCACTCCTTGGTCTTTAACCTTTGCGAGTATTCTCAAACTTCATTTTTTGGGAGAAAACTTACTTTTGTTTCTGGGAGACTGAGGGTGTAGAAAGATACATTATACCTTTACTTCATAGAATTCCGAACGGCTAAGGACTTAGGAAATTTACGCGCACACAGGGACACAAAGGATAAAATTCTCTGTATAGGGTAAATTCTATAATATCCACTCAGAGCCTCTTTTAAATCAATGCATTAAATGTCAACAATACTAGATTAGTGCATCTATGAAAATACATAGTTAAGAATATCATTCCATCAGAGTTTAGTAATTATAATTTGATGTTTGGAGGGATTTGAGTTTGGTTTTTTGGGGGTTTAACTACCGAGAGGACCTTCCCTATTGACGTTAAGATCCTCCTTTCCTTACTTACATATAGGAATATAAATTACAGGTGCATCCATCTATAATTTTAGTCATAGGAGGAACAATTTTCCAAAGTTTGGATGTTTATTATGAACTTCATGACGATAAACATAGTAAAAGTACAAACTGACTTCATCTTCCATTACCAGTATCTCTACTTCGGTAGATAGATATGAACATTCCAATAGACAAATTACAACTATATATATATATATATATATACGGATTTTCTTCACATAAATTTCTCATAACGAACATAAACAAGGAAGGGGAATCGTTGCAGTTCCGTTTCTTAATCAAATACAATGCATCAGATATCAAATCATTCAACAGAGAATGGAAACTATTCTAGTTCAGATTTACATGATACATGACATCGGATGAAAATATAGACATTCATAATAAAAAGGGATAGATCAACATATTTGAATCCAATCCACAGAATGACAAAGGGAATGACCACGTTCCTCCCAACCGTAGAACAGGGCAGCCAAATCTACTTGCCCGATTCACCCCCTAGCCTGACCATGAATCCATGAGGGCGAACATGGAAAGCTCCTCCTTAGCAGTGTCCTTCAATTCCAGCAATTCTCCTCTTGCCTCACACTTACTCAACAGTGTTCATAACAACAATAGATCTCAGGAATCCTTTCCTCGCATACTTGGCAGCATTCTGCCTCCTTGCATATGCTATTTATCCATTTTTGCCCAGGTCTTTTCCCTCCTTTGAGGATTTTCGCAGCTTTTCTGAATCCCTAATTTTCAGGGGCTTCCAGTGGCCAAATCTCTAATTTTCCACTTGTAGTCATCAGCCCAGGGGAAGTTCCAACTTATTCCCCATTCATGGAGTCATGGTCAGCTGATTTTAACATGGTTGTTCCATTGGTCCTGGTGCAGTTAATATAATTATTCTGTTGTAATACAAGTGTCATAGTCAAATAGTTAGTTGGGTCCAAACAGATCTCTGCCCAACAATCACAATAATTAAATACAATTATTAAATTCAAAATTCGGCATTGCCATAAATGGCAAAAAATTTCGAGATTCGAATTTGCCAAAAACGGAAATAAATTTCCAGCACATAATTTTTTATTTTTTTGGGGGGGATGTCACATGCTTTTCCCCTTTAGTAAAACACTTTCCTCAGTGTTCGTTCCTTTCCTGGAACAGGATTGGATGATATTTTGGCAAATCTCCCTCCAATTCCCAAGTCGCCTCCTCAGGACTAAAGTGCTTCCATTACACCTTTACCTGAGCGATGGATCTGTTACGAAGTGTTACTTCTCTCCGATCCATAATGTGCAGGCGTTCCACCTAGAAGTTACCCTCAGGTTCCACCTAAACCAAGTTCCAATCAATCATATGAGTAGGGTCATGAATATACTTTTTTAACAAAGAAACATGAAATACATTATGAATTCTTAGATTAGCTGGAAGTGCAAGTTGATATGCTACGGGTCTAATTCGAGTTAGTATCTCTAAGGGCCCACAAAACTTGGGTGCCATATTGGAACAATTCCCCAACTTCAGTGAGATTTTTTGGGCTTTGACCTTCAACTAAACATGGTCTCCCACTTGAAATTCCAAGTGTCTTCTTTTCTAATCTGCATAGCTCTTCTGTCTGTCCTGTGCTTCTTTCAAGTTCTGTTGTACTTTCTTTACCATGTTCTCCATTTCTTGGAGCATGTCTTGTCCAACCATGAGTCTATCAACTGGGTTATCCCAGCTAATTAGAGTTGTACACTTTCTGTCGTACAGTATTTTGAAAGGGCTCAACTTAGCCAAAGTTTGCTACCCATTGTTATATGCAAATTCCACCAAGTGTAGGTAGTCTTCCCACTTGTTCGTTTTTGCTCTTACATACATGCATAACATATCTTCTATGATTTGGTTTTTCCTTTCGGTCTGTCCATCTGTTTGTGGATGATAACTCGTGTTAAAATTCAAATTAGTATTTATCACTGCAAACAATTCCTTCCAAAAAGTGGATGTGAATTTTACGTCTCTATCTGAAATCACCATTTTACGAATACCATGCATTCTAAAAATTCCTTTCATGAATATTTCAGCAATGTTAATAGCTTTAAAAGTAGACTTTATAGGAATAAATTGTGCAGACTTACTGAGTTTATCGATTACAACCATGATAGAATCATTATGTTTCTGAGTTTTAGGCAAACCTGTGATAAAGTCCAGTGAGATGGTCTCCCATTTCCATTCTGGTACTGGTAATGGCTGTAATAGGTCGGCTGGATGCTGGTGTTTAGCCTTAACCTACTAGCAATCTTGGCACCTAGCCAAGTACTCTATTGTTTCTCCCTTCATATTAGGCCAGTAAAATAGTTTTCTGAATGTTGTTATTGTTTTCTGGTAACCTGGATGGCCAGAGTATGGTTTCTTATGCACTTCGTCTAAAATAGTTAATTTTAGCTCTGTTGAATCTGGTACGTAAAGTCTATTTTTAAATCTTAATAGTCCCTCATTGTTGATACTTATATCTGGTTCATCTGAGTTTGTGACACTATTTTGTAATTCTTCCATCATCTTAGTGTAATTTTCGTCATTAACACCTATTGTTCTTATTCTTTGTTCCAGATCACTTTCTGCTTTGCTAATATTTACTTCAAATAACCCATGGATTCTGCAGCTTAAAGCATCTGCTACTTTATTTTTCTTACCCTTGATATGTCTGACTTCGAAGTCAAATTCGATCAAGAAGGCTAGCCACCTTTCTTGTCTCGCATAAAGGTCTGGTTGGTTAAACATATATTTCACTCGGCTATTATCTATCAATAGTAAGCATTTTCTGCCCATGATATAGTGTCGCCACATTTTTAAGGCCTTAAAAACTGCTGCCAATTCTAAGTCATGAGTGAGATAAGTTTGCTCGTGTTCCTTTAATTTTTGGGATTCATAACAAATCATGTTCCCTTCCTCAATTAGAACAACGCCTAGCCCCTCTTTACTTGCATCAACGCATACTTTGAAGTCTTTATCTGGGTCCACTACATTCAATATGGGCGCTAATGTCAATAATTCTTTTAGCTTGTTAAAACTGTCTTGACACTTTTGCGACCAGTTAAACTTGGTCCCTTTCTTTTTTAATGACGTGATAGGGTAGGCTATCTTGGAGAACCCTTATATAAATATGCAATAATATCCGGTGATTCCCATGAATGACCGGATATCTGCCACATCCTTAGGTACTGGCCATTTCATAATGGCTTTTATCTTTTCCGGTTCCATGACAATACCTTTCGAGGTAATGACATGTCTTAAATATTGTATTTCTTTTTGATAGAAATCACACTTGTCGAATTTTGCGTATAGTTTGTGTTTTCTTAGTGTTTGTAGAACTATTTGTAAGAGTTCATCATGTTCCTCCTCTATTTTAGAATAGACCAAAATATCGTCGATAAATACTACCACAAACTTGTCTAAGTACTTGCTAAAAATGTTGTTCATCAAGCACATAAATGTGGCTGGTGCATTAGTGAGTCTAAAAGGTATGACTACAAACTCGTAGTGTCTGTATCTTGTTCGAAAAGTTGTTTTGTTTATGTCCTAGTCCTTTATCCTAACTTGATGATATGTAGATTGTAAATCCAATTTTGAGAAGATCTTGGCCCCACCAACTTGATCGAACCGATCATTTATCTGTGGTAAGGGGTATTTGTTCTTAATGGTCACTTTGTTTAGTTGTCTATAATTGATACAGAGTCTTAGAGTACTGTCCTTCTTTTTCACAAAGAGGACTATTGCTCCCCATGGCGAGACACTTGGTATGATATACTCTTTATCCAACAATTCCTGTAATTGTATTTTTAATTCTGTCAGTTCTTGTAGAATCATTTGGTAGGGTGCTTTTGTAGATAGGGGCTGATTCGAGTAGTAAGTCTATGGAGAAATTTGTTTCTCTCCCAGAAGGCAATTCTGGTATCTCATCAACAAACATGTCTCTGAATTCACATAGGACATAAAAATCTTCTAACTTGGTCTTATCTTCTTTTTATAATAGATTCGTTACTTGGATGGCGTAAACTTGACATCCCTTTCTAATACATTTCTTGAATTGCATCGCTGAAACTTGTCTGACTGACACAGGTTTTGGTATGAATTGGGTTGTTCTAACAGGGCCAAAATTATCTTTATAGCTAAGTATCTTTGTATAACAATCTAGTACTGCTTTGTGTTGTTCCAGCCAGTCCATCCCATTAATCATATGATAATACCCTAGTGGTAGGATGTTCACATTGGTCCTTATCTTTTGACCATCTAAACTGAACTCAAGATAAAAAATAAAGTTAACTACTTTTCTTTTAGTCCCTGTTACTAGTTGTACAAGCCAAGGTTTTTCATGCTTTTGTTTTTTAAGTTTATTCGACTGAACTACATCAGGAGTAATATACCTTAACATAGCTCTAGGGCCAATTAAAATAGAAATTCAAGTGTGAATGATTTTACCTTCAATCTCTACCACTGAGGACTGGTGGTCAGCTTGTCGACCATCTATGGCTTCATTTATTCGATGCAGACTTCTGCCCATGTCACCCATTGTCGAGGCTTCCTACAAATTGTGAACAATAGTTCTCTTTGTTGCAATTAAATGTGGAAATTTCCTCCTTAGATGAGGTTCTCCACAATCCCAACACTTTAATGGCTCATGGGAGTTGTCCCCAAACTTCTTCATTCCAAGGTTTATCGGTTTACCACTACCTTGCATATTTAGATGATTGGAGTGAAAATCCTTCCTTGGGAAAACCTTTGCTGCATTCTGATAAGGAGTTCACTTTTATCTCTTCTTCCACTGGTTTATTCAATCTTGCTTCTTATCCTTCCAGGTTTTGGGAAACTCTACCTGATGTTTATACTGGTCATAGCACATTTGTTCCCTGTAGGACTGTGGTAAATAACTTAAGAATCGCTAGATTTTTACTTTATCCTCTCGGATGTATGGTACGAACCTTAGTAGTTCCAGAAATTAATTTATAAGGTCATCCATCATCATTTGTCTGAGTCATAATTCATAAAATTATTTCGTCTTCCTTTCATAATAGCTCTCAGAAAGGTATTGTTTCTTAAAATACTTCTTGAAGTCAGACCATTCCAATTGTTTCTCCTTTAGGCCCTTGGCCAATTTCAGGTCCTACCACCAAATGCTAGCCTTTCTCTTCAGATTGTAGATGGCCATTCTAACCTTCATGTTGCTAGAATAGTTGTAGATTTGGAAGTATTTTTTTGATGTCCAACAACCATGCCTCAACTTCTTCTCGTGTCCTGGACTCTCCATCAAAAGTAGTTGGTTTAATCTTTTTAAATTCTCCTTCAAGGTGGTTTGTTTGTTTCCTTTTCTTGTCTGGTATGGTTTTGTCTTCAACTGAAGGTGTCCCTTCAGATGAACTGTCTCCTTTTTCTCTTTTCGCACAAGAATTCTTGGAGGCCCTTTTACTGACCTCTTCCTCATGGTTATCATCTTTTGGGATTTTCTTGGTTACTATACTATGTAGCAAGACTTCATTTATCTCTTCTTGTTCATGCTGTGCCCTCTTTAATTTTTCATTTTCGGCCTTGAAAACCTGTAGTTCAACTATAAGGTTTCTCATTGTTTCCTGATTTCTACACCTTCTTGAGCTACCATTATTTAACACAAAACAAAAAAGCTTTTTGTTTGCAATTCACAAGGTTTGTTAATTTTCTCATAGATCAGGATATATATATTAAGCAATTAATGTGGCCCTGTTTAGGCCTAGTGTTGTAACTTTTTCTCTGATACCATATGTAATGAACCTCAAAAATATCCATAAATATATATATATATATATATATATATATATTCCCAAGGCATAAATCAATTTCGTTTTAAGCTTATAATGAAAAAAAACAAGAATGGCTCAATTCTGACCATAAGGGTATTATTTCACCCATCTAATCTACTTCAAACAAAAGCTTTTGTGGGTAAAAAGAAAAAATCCCTCCATGATTTTGTTCCTTCGCTTATTCCTTGCACCCTTCTAGCATACTCAAAGTAAGAGGGAGATACGAACTTAGCTCGAAGGAGCCTCTGTTGTTCAGAGAGAGAAAATGATATCACCCTTAAGTGTTCAGAGTGAGGCTGAGAGCAACATCATCTCGCAGGGGTCGAGAACCAGTGGAAAAATGCCAAATCTTCCTCCCCGGATATTTGTAGGAGAACAAACGATGATAAAATTATCGAGAAAAGGACCAAAATCTAGTGGATCGCTAGATCCCATAGATCTGTGCAGAAGTTAAGGATGATCTATCAAAACTCAGGAGGGTAACGATCAGATGACTTTAGAGGAACGAATGGTGGAAAATTCATCAGGAAAGTACCGAAATCCCGTGAATCGATGAATCATCAAGTTCTATGCTAATGTTAAGGATGATTCTTCCCAAGATTAGGAGGGTAGCAACCGTTGGATGAGGAACCTCTGAAATGAGAAATAAATAGGTGGGACACACATTTTGAGGTTTTTGGGGTTTTGGACTTCATGAGTTTCAATACTCAAACATCAACTCACAAAAACTTGTGAAAAGAGAAAAGGGACGAGTGGGACCCGCCTCTCGGGGTTTCGGTGTTCGTAGTTTCATGAATTCAAAGACTAACCTCTACACCCTAGAACTCCCGAAATCATGAAAAGTGAAAAAGAGGAAAGGTGGGACCCCCTTCAAAATTTTGGGATTCGTAATACCGTGACTTCAAACATGAAGCCTTTACACACTAGAACTTTCGAAATCGCGAAAAGTGAAAAAAAGGAAAGGTGGGAGCCGTAATTTTGGGTTTTCGTAACTCGGGGTTTCGGGGTTTCAAATTTCAAACAACAGCGCAAACATATCCCGAAGATCCGAAAAGGTAAGGTGGGACACAAAATTTAGGGATTTCAGAACTCAGTGTTTCGTGGTTTCAAATGTCAACAACCGCACAAGACATTTCCCGAGGTTCCGAAAAGGTAAAGTGGGACCCAATTTTTTGGGATTTTGGAACTTGGAGTTTCGGAGTTTTAAATGTCAACAACCATGCAAGACATTTCGCGAGGTTTCGAAAAGGTAAAATGGGACCTGCTACTTCGAGATTTCGAAACTCGGGGTTTCGGGGTTTCAAATGTCAACAACCACGCAAGACATTTCCCAAGGTTCTGAAAATATAAAGTGGGAACCGTTACTTCGGGATTTTGGGATTTACAAACACATGGTGCATAAACACAAAAGAAAAAGAAAAACTGAAAAGCGAAAGGTGGAAGCTTTGGGGTTTCGGGATTTGGAACTTCGTGAGTTCATAATCCATTCATCAATATACACGAACCTCCAAAAGGAAAAATGGAAGTTGGTCTAAGTGTTCCTGTCAAAAAGTTAAGGAAATAAAAACAAACACAAAGGGAGAGAGAGCTCCTACTGTAACTCTTCACACTAGTTTCATCACTCCTTGGTCTTTAACCTTTGCGGGTATTCTCAAACTTCAATTTTTGGGAGAAAACTTACTTTTGTTTTTGGGAGACTGAGGGTGTAGAAGGATATGATATACCTTTACTTCACAGAATTCTAAACGCCTAAGGACTTAGGAAATTTACACACACACAGGGACACAAAGGATAAAATTATCTGTATAGGATAAATTCTATAATATCCACTCAGAGCATATTTTAAATCAATGCATTAAATGTCAACAGTACTAGATCTGTGCATCTATGAAAATACATAGTTAAGAATATCATTCCATCAGAGTTTGGTAATTATAATTTGATATTTTAAGGGATCTGAGTTTGCTTTTTTGGGGGTTTAACTGTCGAGAGGACCTTCCCTATTGGCATTAAGCTCCTCCTTTCCTTACTTATAAGAATATAAATTGCAGGTGCATCCATCTAGAATTTTACTCACAGGAGGAACAATTTTCCAAAGTTTGGATGTTTTTTTCGAACTTCACAACCATAGACAGAGTAAAACTACAAACGGACTTCATCTTCCATTACCAGTAACTCTACTTCGGCAAATAGATATGAACATTCCAGCAAACGAATTACAACTATATATATATACAGATTTCCTTCACATAAATTTCTCATAACAAACATAAACAAGGAATAGGAATCGTCGTAGTTCCATTTTTTAATCAAATACAATGCATCAGATATCAAATCATTCAATAGAGAATGGAAACTATTCTAGTTCAGATTTATAGGATACATGACATCAGAAAAAAATTATAGCCATTCATAATAAAAAGGGATAGATCAACATATTTGAATCCAATCTACGGGAAGATAAAGGGAATCACCACATTCCTCCCAACTGTAGAACAGGGCAACCAAATCTACTTGCCCGATTCACCCCCTAGCCTGACCATGAATCCGTGAGGGCAAACATGGAAAACTCCTCCTCAGCAGTGTCCTTCAATTCCAACAATTCTCCTCTTGCCTCACACTTACTCAATAGTGTTCATAACAACAAGAGAGCTCAGGAATCCTTTCCCCGCATACTTGGCAGCGTCCTACCTCCTCGCATATGCTATTTATGCATTTTTGCCCAGGTCTTTTCCCTCCTTTGGGGATTCTTGCAGCTTTTCTTAATCTCTAATTTTCAGGGACTTCTAGTGGCCAAATATCTGATTTTCCACTTGTAATCATCAACCCAAGGGAAGTTCCAACTTCTTCCCCACTCATGGAGTCACGGTGAGTTGATTTTAACATGGTTGTTCCATTTGCCCTCCTGCAGTTAATATAATTATTCTGTTGTGATACAAGTATCATAGTCAAATAGTTAGTTGGGTCCAAACATATCTCTTCCCAACAGTCACAATAATTAAATACAATTATTAAATTTGAAATTCCAAATTTCCATAAATAGCAAAAAAATTTCAAATTCGAATTTGCCAAAAACGGAAATAAATTTCCAGCACATAAAAATATTTATTTTTTGGGGGGGATGTGACAATAGTATGAAAGAGAGAGATATGGGGAAGGAGGGAGAGATATATAGAGAGGTTTAGAGGGGTCGATAGAGATAGAGAGAGAGATAAGGAGGGATACAAAGAGAGACTCGGTGTGGGAGAGACAAGGGAAGAAAAGTGAGGGAGGGAGAGAAAGAGGTAATGGAAGATATGGGAATAGGAGAGATGGATGGAGGGAGAGAGGGGTAAGACTCTCTCTCTCTCTCTCTTGATTTCACTCCTCTCCCTCTTTCCATCTCTATGGCCCTCACTATCTCTCCCTATCATCCTCTACCTTCTCTCTCTCTCTCTCTCTCTCTCTCTCTCTGTCTCCTCCCCTATCACTCCAACATCGTTGTCCCCCTTTGTCTCTCTCTAGATTTCTCCCTCACTCCCCCCATAAACTCTCTCCCTCTCTCTAACTTCCTCCCTCTCTTTATCTATCTCTCCCTACCTCCCTCACTCCCTACCCACAATTTTCTCTCTCTATATATC